>APFE031618488.1:0-15796 GCA_000404065.3 Pinus taeda | reverse complement strand
TAGAGTATATGTGTAATAGGGTAGATCCTATTACTATGCACAAGGTGGGGCAAAATCTAGCCTTTAGCTTTGCATATATCTGTCATAGTTTTTTTCCTTTTTTCTTTTTTTCTTTAGCATAAAGGTGTTATAGGAAGAATACAAACCACCAAGCTCATTCAAATTCCTAATTTAGGACCTAAAGCTCATTCATACCCTATAGAGGTGGGTTATTTCTTAAACCACAATACTTGAACTTAGAGCTCTCATACCATTTGTCACATACCTCCTTGATCCAATTTTAAAACCCCATATTTTGTTCCTCCACTAAATTTAACTTGGCTTAAATATGCAATAGTGGTCATATGCGTTCATATATAATCATCCCATAGACAAACTTAACACCCGCAATTCTACACATGCATACATCACATCGCAGTGGAATGCATCAATCATGATCATTCAAGATCTTACAGTCAAGTTCTGTTCCTCTAAGGATTTAACCCAAGGATTAATGGACTCATTTCATAAATACACTATAGTTAACTTCTCGATATAACATGTTCGTAGTCCTATTGACGTATCTTATGCAATACTAACCATAGTGAATAAATAGTAAAGATGAAATTTAGTAGATGCAATTCATAGTGTAAAAGGCCTAGCATGGATAACCTAAACAACTAGCTCTATGATGGCAACCTTAAAACATAATTATTCATCCTACCTAGTTGTTTCATGCATCATTATTCAATTATCTTTCGACACAAAGATCACACATGTAGCTATACACATATGCTGAGAGAATTCGACAATGTACAAGGTAAGGAAAAACATACAACAAATCCCATCCAATGGAATTCTATAAAAGAAATTAAAATAATATCACATGGAAAACCAAGCACTGCCACCCAACCTAGAACTGCCTGCTTCTAGATCAACCCTAAGCTGAGAGTTCCTTTCCTTGATCAATTTCCTCATGTTGATCTCTTCCATGGGTATATAATACCCTCTTTCATGATATGGTTTCCGTTAGTGCCATCCTACTTTTATGGATATTTTTATCCATTTTCCTACGCCTTTCCTAGAAAAGCTTGCCTTTATCTCCCGTGAGGATTTTGCTCATCAAAGCTTGCCTTTTCTTGGGAAAGGCTTTTATGTTTTTCCTTAACTTAGCATCTTTCTCTAGCTAAGTATTTTAATGGATATTTATCTCCAAATCCATTAATCTCACCTAGATCTGGATCTAGAAGTCTTATTATGAATATTATTGATTCCCATACACCAAAGGGATTTGGCAAGAATCTCCTCTCTTGGTGCCTTGCTTTTCCAAGTGATTAATTATTTTATTTATTTCATAAGGTATTTACTTTTCATGTTACATGTTAGACCTACCTTTTCTCAGCTTAGGTTAGCAAAGTTTTACTTACAAGGGAGGGGTGTTACATATATGCAATTTTAAAGAATACATAAAATACAAATTTAAATGAGCAAACATACAATTTTAAATTTTGAAATATGAAACAGAAATACAAATTCAAATAGAAAAACACATAATATATATTTCCAAGTTGTGATGGACCTCCTTATCCTACCTTGGAATCTAGCTCCTAAGCTCCCAATTTGTAAAGTTTCTTTATTTTTTCTATATTTAATTGTTAAGATGCAATACTAGCAACAATATCTTTACCCTACCCTTAGAACATCATTAGTAATTCTATAAAAAAACTCGACAATCATTATCAATTTAAGAATAGAGTCATTCTGGTATCGTCTTTTAACCTTATGTCTGAGATTTCTAGTAAACGTGATTTAGTAGATGGAGATGGAACTAACCATAACATGAAACCTATAATAATTTCCTTACCTACATCAATGATATTAATTAAACTCTATTATCATGATCATCCATCATTATTATAGGTCTTGTTTCCATCATGCATAATGAATTGGTTAATTAAATACAAATCTTAGATCATGCATTATATAGGTAACGTATCTCATACACACACTAGGTACTCTCAAAAACCTGGTGATATGCAAGTCAATTTCATTGGATATCTTACTGACCCATATATGCATAACTAAAAATATGTACCATCAATTCCTTATATTGCATGCAGGAGCATCTAATTTCATTATGCACGACATAGACCATGTTGAACACTTGATAATACTACGGGAGACACCGTTCCATAATTGTTCCACATGCATGAACATCTAAAAAACACTAAAGCATGCTACTCTTTCTTATCATTGCAAAGATAACCTTAACAATGTCGATATGCATATGAGAGCACATGACAGTTATATGCATTATTGAATCCATCATTTATATAAAAGAGGAAATTAAGAAATCCATATCTCTGAATTGTTGGATTTAACATCCCAATAATTTTATTAGTACACAAACCCATGTAATTCATTCAAACATTATCATGGTGAGGAAACTTAAGAAACCATTTCATAAAAAAATTTGGAACAATAACAGAGATTTAATAAAATATTATCATAAACAAACTGGAATTTTCGTAGAGAGAGAGAGAGTAAGAATCATCATAAAAACATGCCACGCATCTGACACCAACTAAAACTTTACTTGGAGGGAGGAGCACCACCACCCAACCATGAATCACCTATGATTCCCCCAGAGCCGAAGATCTTGCCAAGGATCAACTTCCCTCAATTGATCAATGCACTAGGTATTTAATACACTCTTCCATGATATAGTTACCAATAGTGGCATCCAACTTTTATGGATTTTTCCATTTGACTAGGTCTTTTCCGAAAAAGCTCATCTTTTTCTCCCACAAGGCTTTTCCTCATAAAATATTGCCTTTATCTCCCAAAAATATTTTACGTCTGATGGTTGTTTATTTCCCATCCATTCAATGGATATCCATTCCATCCAAGCTTATCTAGAATCCGATCTAGAAGCCTATCATGAAAGATTCATCTCTATCCCATTCCTCATGGAATTTGGAAAGAATATCATCTCTCTTCGTGCTCCACCCAGTGATTTATTTTATTAATTTATTTAATAACTCATTTTCTTTTCCTCAAATTAGTTTTAGTATAGTTTAACCCACAAAGGAGGGTATCACACTTATCTTCCCTCAGCTTAGGTTTATAATCATTTAACACATAAGGGAGGATAACAGAATTATCTTTAGCGCAACTTATGTTTACAATAATTTAGCACACAAGGGAGGATATCACACCTAAATTTAACTTAGATTGGTACACAATAATTTAGTACACAAGGGAGGAGTGTTAAATACTACCCTCCTTAAATTTTACACTATCCTCGATGTATCACTGCATCATGTCCTCTTTCACAGGTAGTTGGTTTCAGAATCAACAACCCTCATGGCTTTGCCATTTGATGAAATGTTTCCAATGTACATCAGTCACAAGGAGTGCTCCGAGCACATCTCCTTCCATAGGTACATCGGTCTCAAGGAGTGCTCTCCTTTCACAGCTACCTGTAACATTATTGTCAAACCATTTGTGAGAATTTATAGATGCACAATTTTAGCTATGATAAATATCATAATCTGTTACTTAATATTATTAAAGCAGTTATTGCTTATCATTTATTTTATCTGAAGAATGCATATCTTCGACTTGCATTATTTCAAGTGTTTGTGTTCTTGTCGAACACTAGGTTCCTGCAGTCTCTCTACATAAAATACATCAGTTAGCATATTTTCCACATTAATATGCCTGCAAGGTCATAACATATTAGTTCACATACCAATATATATTCATCATATATATATTCATTGTAATTGTATGTATGCCAAACTACGATTAACCATAGCTACTTTTACCAAACTTACATTCCTTATTTTGAGTAACCTCCATGTTTGTTTACCTAGCTAGACATCTATCCAATGACACTATGCATACTTGTACATAAGGTACATTATACACACTAATACACATTTAATTTTTCAACCTCATAGCATATGTAGTCATACAAGTACCGTATATATTGTTGTGCATATTACCACCTGTGTTATAGCCCATCATACCATTCCCATGGTATTACCTGCATGAAAAAACCTTTGTCCACATATTTTCTACCATGTTAGTATCATACCAAACATTTGTTTATCTTTTCCTAGCAATTAAAATAACTATGTTAAGTTGACAAGGAATTTGTATGAGCATGGTTCATTTATGTAATGAGAGAAGGTTTTATCAAGTGTAAATCATTCTTAGATTACATGTGGCTGTAACACAATATTCATAATATAATATGTATTCATGCATATTTTCATCATAGGTAGATATTAGCTCATAGTTAATAATTGTTGGCTTAATACTTCATTCTTAAATCATTTATCTAGGGTGATTTACTATTTCCCATTTTATGTTTCAACAACTTAACCACTATGCATTATACTTTACCAATGTGATGATTATGTCAATCATGTTCTTTTCTTCTGCAGATTACTCCCCTTTTATAGGGATTCAGATGGTCACATATTTAAGGTTGTTAACCTGAATTAACCATGAGCTGCATTATAATTCCAACAATTCATTAAACTCAAGACTCTTTCATGCCATGGATGGTTGACACCTTTCATAAACCAAATGATAACTACAATATTGTTATAAGGCTATAATATTGTACACCCATGTGTTTACATGGAAAATTCATATGCCTCATTATTATGTGTAGAGTTTTGCATGATTATTTCCACAACAAGTTTATCTTGATGACCCCTTAACCAGGGTTATGATAACAATATTCCAAACAATCCATGACAATTCATGAGTATATGTATCATACAACAATAAAATAATGTTGCAAACATGGAATTCCTGTATTGAAGCCATCGATGATGAAAATATCATGATGATATATTTCAATTACATCAATGTTTAAAATTCTCACAATCTTTCTTAGTCAATATTCTCATAACATGTTCAAAATAATCTGCTAACCATATCCTACCAATAGGGCATGTTTTCTCATGGTCAGCACCTAACAAGGTAAGTCCTCATCCATAGCCATAGTAGCTTACTACAATTTGTGCATAACATTTGTCATAATAGTAATTATTAATTGTTATAGCTTGCTAATTTTACTATAACCACTGTTCTTTATCCTATAAACATTCTAGAGTGGATGATTATTCTATCATCATCACACCATTCTCATCATAGATATAATATCCTATGGCATTGAACTTGCCTCACCATTTTTTTTAAGGTAAATAGCTATGTAGGCCTTAATGACTTGGTTATAAGGATTTTAATATAGCAGTAGGAATTAATACCTACTTAATGAATCCTCCAATCTAACCATAATTCTCTCAAGGTGGGATTAGTCAAGTTTTTTAAATATGAAAATTTCTCATAGTTTGCATCTTGGTGTTGCTTTTCATAATCACTTAATACTTCATGTACACTAAAAAGGTTCTGAATTTTAACTACAATGGTAGATTTATTATAAAATAAATCAAGTAATATCGATCTCTTAAATGCAGGCCGCACATGCCAATTACACGAATGTTAATAACAACAACACAATACTCACAAGTTCTTTTGGTGTAGACATGACATATTCATGGGTGGTACACCTTGCTTCCTTGGTACATGATAATTTATGCTAAATTTTACCTGAGATATAATTCAAGTGACTAAAAGTTCTATATATGTAAAAGTAAATTCCTACATACTTGCATCACTTTCCACTCTTGGTGTAGACATGACATATTCGTGGGTGGTACACCTTGCTTCCTTGGTACATGATAATTTATGCTAAATTTTACCTGAGATATAATTCAGGTGACTAAAAGTTCTATATATGTAAAAGTGAACTCCTACATACTTGCATCAAGTTCCACTGAAAAGATAATTTCTTTCACAGTTCAAGGTATACATAAATACCCACCAAGTACTAACTTTTGAATAATAGTAAATCATAATCATTGGTGCTTATCCAAATGAGTTCAGGAGGTGTCTCAATTCCTAACATGGAAGGGGTCCTACTTATTAAGTATTCACCCCAACACCTTTTCTGTATCTCCACATAAATTTTTATACACATAATTTTTTATACTATTTAAGAGTGACTTAAAATCTTAACACCATATTCTTTTCATTTAGCCAAGTGGCTACATCATTTTTGTACGAGTGTCAATTTTCTTTTTTATTTTTATTTCGAGGAGAAAACAAATATACATATGCAGGTGCGATCATGTCACTCTAAAAAAAAGCATGTGCATGCTTCAGTTAAACAAATATTACATGTGTTTCTTATATCATAACCGTGTTTTCATCATAGTTCTAAATAATAATAAAAAATCCATTCACACATCTACTCTTACGAGAATATCAAACATAAATTTAACATCATTTTTCTTTTCAAATAGTTTCTTTCCTTTGACAACTTGTAGCAATAATATCAAACATTGATAAAAAGCACTGTGGTTGGAGGATTATTTCCATACATTTCTCTTGCCATTTCTATCACTCCCTCCTGCAACCTAATAGCCTCTTTTGAATCACAGATCAAACTTTCCTTTCGTCTCCCTCTAGACATGCTAGAAGGTGAGAAAAATAAAATGAGATCTAGTTTCTTTAATTCTACCCATCATACAGACAAGTATAAGATTAGTGAACATGGAGGTTCCAACTCTAAAAGTTTTGTCATCACATGTTTCGCATATTTCGCATGTTTCCCTACATCTATAATTTCATGAATTCTGAAGGCATTGAGCACTGCTCCCCACATAGTTGCATCAAGTTCGAAAGGCATGTTGTCGACAAGGCCTCTACCTCATTCAGCCTTCGAGGTTGTCCAAGGAGATCAATCTAGTATGATTTTGGTGTGATCTGATAACATCTAGCCATGGAATCGAAATACGCACAACCTTTTTCAAACTTACTTGAGTTCTACAGTCTTAATATAAACGTATTGCAATCTTAATGAAAGTGGCAGTGACAATATCTTATATACGCAAAATACGTAATTGCAGTGTCTCAGAGTTTGGAAAATTATTATTCCATTTCACGTTCCAACTATGTTGTCAAATTTATTGTGTCACAAGCCAGATAGGTAGGTAAATCCCAGCTATTGATTATGAGGGTCATAAACAAATTATAATGTTTTATGGCTATTAAACCTTCAAAACCCACCAAAAGGAATCTAGACGTGAGATAATTACCATCAAGTCAAAATTAAGGGAAACAATGATGATTGAGAAGAAATAATACTCCCAAGCTCTTCTTCAAAAAATAAGCCTTTGCTTTTTTCCCTTTCTCCATATCCCTTCTCCAAAATGAGAACTCACAGTGACTTCTCCTCCACTCTTAATCGCTCACTTCAGCGAGGCTATTAGGGCGGAGTGAAGGAATAATGAAGGAATAATGGACAGTTAGCTCCATGCTCGAATTCCAACAGTTTCTGGGTATAAGGGCATGATAAGGATGGACGTGGCAACCTGAATAAGTCTTAACAATTCATAGATATGGCTACGAAATCATTTTAGATGCTGGAAAATCCCTGTGGAATATGACATCCAACCCATCAAAATTTGTCAAATATTGATAGAATTTCTTGGCTGGTCATTGCTATATAGAAAATCATGTAACATTGTTTCTGTTCAATTATTCTTTCAAGGGTATGCTCATCAGATCCAGAACCACATGAATGATCCATAACCACGACCATGGCTATAACAGTCATGTCTTAATGTGTGATTGATACAGACGTATCCATAGTATATTTACAGAAAACTCCACCTAACATAGTCAACAGAATAACAAAATAAATTTATATATACCTTTGATAACGTGTATCAGGTTATAGGATCAAAATTTAGAATTCCAATCCGGTATCGTGATAAAAAATAACTGGAAACAACTGACCTTTTCCAACTCTATGAGATTGCAACAGAAACTTTTGAGCATCATTTGCTACATCTATCACCTTCCATAGGGTACCAGAGGTAAAGAAATCAGAGGTTGTCCTCGCCTTGACTACGTTTTTGTTTATTTCTGAAGTGTCGTACTACCATTGGGAGCATCTTCTCCATGGCTTCCCTGATTTGTTTTCTCCATAAGGCAACAGAGGATCATGTCAAGGAGCCAGAGATACTCACAGTTATAGCACTAGATATTTTATTACATGATTTACCAATGGTTACTCTCTACATACCGGATGATGAGGTTAAGAATTATCCTAGATATTTATTCCATTACTCATACTCACACACAAAGTCATGTAGTCATGTTCTGCCGTTAACGTTCCTACATTCGTAGGACAAAAATTCAGCTTTCCAGGATTGAATTCCCTTCTGAGATAAGACAAACGCAAAATGTAATATTTAAATGGGAAACATCAATCTAAAGTTTTTCTCACAATGTTTCTAAAAGCTAGGAAGGGTGAGCTTTGTGGGGTGTGGAATTTTCAGGTTGCTTTAGCAGCCGTTTCTTTTATCCATTGTTCGTCGGGCTGGAAAACTGACCGCTTTGCCATAAGTTTCTCCGAAAATAAAACTAGAAGCCACTGCCTCCACGTCGGCAAGGTTTACATGCCAACAACGGTTATAATTTTACTATATGTACATCTTATATTCAAAAATCGTTATCCGTAAACCATACATAAAATTGTTTTTTTATTGTTTCTCATTGGTTGCTTTTACCAACATTATTCTTTAATCCTTTTTTAGGTAACCCTATATCTATAAGCCAAAAGTAGTCTTTTGGGATTTAAAAATTTAATACCTCTCCAGGTCATTGGATAAGGTGGATAAGGTCGATCTCTCTTTGATGTTTCCCATGCAATAAGGATAACCAGCACTGACAGTTCAGGAAACCCATAAAATAGCCACCCAAACCAGCATTCATCCCATCCTGAAAGTGAACAAAAAATCTCTAACATACTCAAAAGAAAATGACTACGCATGAGGATCAAGCATCATACCCGCGTATTCAGTGCTAATCCATAGGGAGGAGTAATAGTATGGTGAAGCACACGTCTCGGCTAACTTTCCTGACCTTCTTCCAGAACAAAATGAGAGCTAGCTTCTGTCCGTCCACATAGCATGCACATAAGCTCCATCCCCGTGCCTCGATTTCCTATTCAGATTGACAATTCTTCCTAGGTATTCTTCTCCTCTTCCGTCAAGGAGTTTCCACAAATGCTTGGAGACATAACCGAATTGTTTGTTAAGAAGTTTCACAGGTTGAAACTGCCTCATACATCCCAACGGTTGAGTTTTATCGCCATCATCTGAGAAAGGTTGAGTTCTCCGTTGTCAATGTTAAACTGGCCATGATATATCTTCCTTAATGGGTTAATCCATTTCATGCGAATCAGTTGTTAAGTGCGGCGATTTAATCACGGTGGTGAGGTCCTCCCTACAATGGATGGATTGGTGGTGGTTACCACCGAATGGGAATCAGGGTGACCGGGCAGACACACAGGTGGACCAACTCTTTTAATCTTTCTAGTTGCCATAGCCCAACGTGCACTTTTTCCCACTACGCATTCAGCCAACACAATTTAATATGGACATTACGAATGAGGCTGTTTATGCCATTCCTAAATACTTACTTAGTACACGGAAATTGATAATTTGTAACAACCCACTCAAGTCCATATCATGAACATAGAGTCGAAGCAATTTTGGAGGAGGTCATATTTTTTAGTTTTAAATTCCAGAATTCTTGAATTAAAGCAATTTTGGAGGAGGTCATATTTTTTAGTTTTAAATTCCAGAATTCTTGAATTACTAAATAATATAATACGCCAAAGAAGCCATAACAGCACCTTTACCTCCAAAAGGTAAAAAAAATGTTCTTTATATGACAAAGCGGATTAGATTTCCTCTGGTACTTTTGTTGCTGGCCTATCGTTTTAAAACCTACTCAAGTTTAAGTACATGAATCGATCTACTGGGCATGGATTTGAGATAAGCTTAACAATTCCAGAGATTTATTTTACACTTTGCAGCCATGGAAAGGCACCTTCAAAATAGAGAGGGAAACACAAAGAGCCCAAAGCCTATCTTGATAGCTGTTTGATGTAGGTTTGATTGAAGTCTCTTGAGATTTTTTTTGGATTTGACTCTATATTAAATTTTTTGATACCATATAGTCTTCCTAGAGGACTTGTTTGAGCATAAAACCTAGATGGGCAGAAAACATCTTCCACCAATGCATAAAAACTTCCTCTTTAATTATATTGCTTCATATAAAATATTGTTACATATATATTGAATTAACATATGTGTATTCATGGTTCCTGAATAAACCATTAAGGAATCCTAACTTTCTTTAACAAAAACAAATAGATATGACATTAATATGTTCTAAGCTTCAAATTTTAACTTCACCTTTATGGAATACATTTTTTTTTAAACTTGTAATGGCAATGCTACACAGGTGGATTGGTCCATAAGCATTAGTGTTTGAACCTTTTCTATGACACCATTGGTAACGAACCTCCTTAGCCTACCTTGGAATTTAACTCCTAAGCTCCTATTCCATAAATGTTTTTTTTTGTTCTATATTTAATTGTTAAGAAAAAATACCACTTAGTGTATCTTTAACCCGCCCTTATATCATCGTTAGTAATGATGTAATAGACTCCATAGTCATGATCAATTTAATTATAGAGTGGTTATGGTATGGTCTTAAGCCTTGATTTTTTAGTAAACATGATTTAGTAGATGAAAACGGAACTAACCATAACATGCAACCTATACTAATTTCCTTACATACATAAATGATCTTAATTAAACTCTACTACCATAAATGATCTTAATTAAACTCTCCTACCATGATCATCCATCGTTATTATAGTTCTTGTTTTGGTCATTCATAATGAATTGCTTAATTAAGTACAAATCTTAGATCAAGCATTATACATGTAACCTATCTTATAGACACACTAGGTATTATCAACAAGTTGATGATATTCAAGTCAATTTCATAGGATATCTTACAGCCCCATATATGCATAACTAAAAGGATGTTCCATCAATTCCTTATACTGCATGCAGGAGCATCTAATTTCATTATGCATGACATAAACCATGGTGAACCTTTGATAATTCTATGGGAGACATTCCTCTATAATTATTCCACATCCATGAAAACCCGCAAAGCATGTTACTCTTTGCTACCACTGTAAAGATAATCTTAATAACTTCGAAATGCATATGAGAGCACATGACAATTACATGCATTATTGAATCCATCATTTTCTAAAAAAGAGGAAATTATGTAATTCATATATCTGAATGGTAGGATTTAACATCCTAATAATTTTGTTAGTACACAAACCCATGTAATTCATTCAAACATTCTCATGGTGAGGAAACTTAAGCATTCATCTCATAGAAAAATTGGAATGATAACAGAGACTTAATAAAATCTTCTCATAAAAAACTCAGAACTATAACAGAGAGAGAGAGAGAGAGGGTAAGAATCATCATACAAACATCCCACACATCTGACACCAACAAAATCCTCTCTTGGAGGGAGGAGCACCATCACCCAACCATGAATCACCTCTGATTCCCCTCAAGCCGAAGATCTTGCCAAGGATCAACTGCCCTCAATTGATCAATCATTGGATATTTAATACCCTCTTTCATGATTTAGTTACCACTATCGACGTCTTTCTTTTATGGATATTTCCATTTTCCTAGGTTTTTTTTGCAAAAGCTCATTTTTATTTCTAAGGAGGATTTTCCTCATAAAATCTTGCCTTTATTTCTCACAAAGCTTCTATGTCTCATCGATCTTTATCTCCCATCCATCCGATGGATATCCAATCCATCCAAGCTTATCTAAAATTTCATATAGAAGCTTATCATGAAAGATTCATCTCTATTCCCATTCCTCATGGGATTTGGAAAGAATCTCCTCTCTCTTGGGGCTCCACCCTCTAAGTGATTTATTTTATTAATTTATTAATAACTCATTTTCTTTTCATATTACATATCACCTAGCTTTCCTAAACTTAGGTTTAGAATAGCTTAACCCACAAAGGAGGGTATCTCACCTAGCTTCCCTCAACTTAGTTTTAAAATCATTTAAAACACAAGGGAGGATATCAAACCTAGCTTTAACTCGGCTTAGGTGTACAATAATTTAGCACACAAGGGATGATACCCCACCTAGTTATAACTCGGCTTAGTTTTGCAATAATTTAGTGCACAAGGGAGGGGTGTTAAAAAACTAAGGAAACACACATAATACAATTTCAATTTAATACAAAAACAAACACCCAAATATGAAAATGCAACATTAAATAAGAAATCACACACTATAAAAAGTAAAACATACAGTACATATACAAAGTCAAATTTATGATATGAAATTAATTACAATCACAATTCAATACAATGAACACATAATTACAATTTCGAGCCACATACCATACAAATATTCATAAATAAACACACACACACACATATATATGCTATTTCAAATAAAGAGATACACAAAGTACAAGTTCAAACAAACACACAATATACAAATTGGACGAAACGCACAACATACAATTTCAAATAACTAACTGCACGTGATAAAATTTCAAGTCAATAAAAGAAAACACTCAAATATTCTTATGCAACTTTAAGAAAACACACATAGGCAATATACAAATTAAAATCTAGATTATGTTTACCCATTCAAATTCATAATTCAATAGAGCAGACACATGACTACAATTCCAAATTAAGTACAAATATTCATAAAGAAACATTGATACAAGCATTCACATATATATGAGATTTTAATTAATAAACATACAAAATACTATTCCAAATAAGCAAACACACTATATAAAATTTGGTGTTGAAATACAAAAGAAAATAATCATTATTAGGACCACCCACTTATATATATGAAATTTTAAAAAAGAGAACACACAATTCAACTAAACACACACTTACTCAATTTCAAAGTAACATGGTATAGTATCAATTCAATATATAACCATAAATACATTAAATTATATATGTATAACCTTATCTAATTATAAAAAATATAAATAATACAATATAAAAATCTTTAAAAATCACTAAAAATGAAAACCAAGAAAAAGAAAAACAAATATGAATGATCTATTAATTATAGTTATATTTAGTGGTTTTCAATGCCTAGTAAAAGATTGTTATAATTTTGTATTTTTTTTAATTTTTTTTTTTTTTTAATGTAAGTGTGTTATGAGTTAGATGCAAATGTGATAAGTGTGATAATATGAATGGATGATCATTGAAGTGTAATATGACATGCTTCAAATATAAATGTTGTAAAGTAAATTTATCTTTAAAAAAGTATGTTTTCATGGGTATGAGTTTAAGGAAAAGTAATCAACACAAACAAAGATAACTACACTACTGAAAGAAAAATGGTGCCCCATCCTTCTTGAGAACTGGGAAGGAGTTTAACCCTTTCATTAAAATTATTTTTATTAATAATTGTGTGTATAATTGTCTTACAGTATTTGAGAGAAGAAAGGAATAATATATAATTGCATCAATATCTACTCTCACAAAAAACCCTTTCAGCAAAAATAGGAGATGAAATCCTTACCGTAAATAAATCTCCATGTAATACCATATAAATATTAGAGAAAAAAGTATATTTTTAATAAGATATAATGGAAATTACCATTTTGTCTTGAAGATTATCAATTTGTCTTTTATATAAAAATAATAAATCTTTCTGTGACATATTTAAATAATGAAAACAAATAGAAATCCACTTTCGAAAATGTATATTTTTACACCCCAAAGGGAAAAACCCATGGATTAAATGAACAAAGAATATAATGCACAACAAGTCATTCTCAGAAAAAATAATGGGTTAAATTAATAAAGAAGAGGTTATATTAGACAAACACAAAATAAACTAATACACAACATATTAAACCCAAATATAGAGCCATCAGAAGTCATTAAAAACCTAGTGATGCTTGAATTCACAGGCGATAACTTCTTGAGAGAATGACAGAAAAAATTATACCTAATAAAAAATTTTAAGGATGATTGAAAAAATAAATAAAAATTTAAATTTCATACAAATTATTGAGGAGGAAGGAGAGCCTTAAATTCAATAAAATTGGTTAAGCACAATGTTTAAACTAATGAAAGGGAGAGATACAGGGCCATCTCTATATACCTAGAATTGGGATTCGATTTCATGTTCAACGAGCTAATGGGAATGCCTTGAACAACAACAATGTCAACAACCTCTTTCCTTCCATATTTCATTCATTTTCATGCAACGTCAACTCTTCATTCACTCCAATAATTACAGTGCACCAAACAAAAATACAATGTTATGAAATGGAATTAGTTCTTACAGCGAAGCAGAGATGAACAAAAATATTGACATTAAATAGAATCTGATCCATACCATTTTTTAGAGATAATTGATTTCTTTGAGCCCAAAAAATCGGTAAACAACTCATTTTTCCTCCTCTACCCTTCTCTTTTCAGCCTCCTCCTCTATCCCACACAAGCATGACTGAGTCAAAAACAAACTCGACATAGACAGAACCAAACTCTAACCACACATATAGCCAAACACACAAGAATAATCACAACTGATATGGACAAAGGAAAAGGAAGATGTTGGAAAAATAATAAGACTTAATATAGGGATTCCCCACTTCTCTTCGGTGGCTACAAGATTTTTACCACCTCTACTTCCTCCAAGATTCCATGCTCTCTCTTTAATTGAGAGCTCATGCTTTTTCAAATTTCAATTGAATCCATGCTTCTTTGAAATTTTCGGCAGATGCTTTTTTTGTCGATGTTAATGCTTCTGGTTGTTTCTATTTTTTGGTGGTTATTTCAATTAATGCTTGCTTTTTTCCCTTTCAAACAACATCCTTCTAATGCACATATTTCCAATAAGGCTTCAATTCATTCTTTTACCATTTTTTGTTAATGCTTCTGGTTGTTTCTATTTTTTGGTGGTTATTTCAATTAATGCTTGCTTTTTTCCCTTTCAAAGAACATCCTTCTAATGCACATATTTCCAATAAGGCTTAATTCATTCTTTTACCATTTTTTATTTATTCCATGTCGTTAGTCACATTATTATGGATTTGACATTTAGAATTTGGTGTGGATTTAATTTTCATTTTAATATTTTATTTATTTTTTAGGATGTTCGAAACAAAGTGTTCAAAGCACTCAAGAGTTTGTCTAACATATCATATTATGTTATTTATTTTTAATTTTATCTATAGTTATATAAATTTATTGGATATTAATATGATTTTTTCTTTTTAAATTGCAAAGGAATATGTATGTAGTGTAGAATATTGACAAACTTGCAAAACAATTTTTAAGATGTTTAGAGAGTTTTATGCGAAATCACATAAACCATCTTTTGTCGACGGGTTTCGAACCAACCAATGTGGTTCATCGTCAGGACAAGTTGAATAACCAATACAGCTTTGCTTGTTAAATAGGATGTGCAGAGACTCCAACGGCTATATTGCCAACGGCTAATTTTGACCTAATGACCCAAGTCAAACCACTAACATTCTTGTTTTATTTAATTTATTATTATTTTTCGAAATAAGCTAAATTAGGTAAATAATATTAAAAGAATTCATTTGTTAATTTAGCTAAAAAAAGATGAATAATATAATATATAATTTTTATTTATTATTTCTAGAAATTAGCTAAATCAGGTAAATTATATAATAAAAGAATCTTATATGTTAATTTAACTAAATGTATTTGTTTATTAATAATATATAAATTATTTAATTATAATGGTCCATTAATAAAATATATCAAATTTCATTATAATAATTTATATT
>APFE031618481.1:0-17270 GCA_000404065.3 Pinus taeda | reverse complement strand
CAATAGGCTCATGTGTTGTGGGCGATTATGCTATAACGATGTTTTGGGAGTCATTCTGCTTCTTGATCATTTGAGCGAACTGATCCCATTCCTTGATTAAGTTGGAATCAATATGCACATCGGTATCTAGGAGCTCGTTGGTCTTTTCATTTGTTTTCTCCTTTTCAGGACTCTTTTCAGTAGTTTGTTCTTCACTGTGGCCTTCTTGCTGCACCATAGGGGTAGTGTTCAATAAATCTATAGGCAGTGTTTGTAACCTCTGTGTCTTGTACTGCATAAAATTATCTATCCCCTCTGCTCCCAATTTGATATTTTCTAGATGTTTTACCTGTGAAAATAACCCAGCCGAAGTGAACAAGTCATCACATTCATCATTCTCATGTTCAAATTTGGCAAGTTTCACCTGAGTGGTAAAGTTGTAAGCCAATGCTTTTGGATCATACTATCTCTTAGGAATGACTACTAACTTCAAAATTTTTATCTTCTTTGCTTCTTTCTCTGCATGTTTGAAATCATGCAGTGATTAAGAATCACAGCAGAGGGGAAATGAAGGCCACATTTATTTCTTGGACTCTTTGAGGTTCCTAGACATTCCTGTTTCTGTTATTTGGTAATCTATTTCTCTAGCCAATATCTTATCAGGAATGTACAAGGGGAGAACATGTGGATCCGTGGTGCTGCCAAAAATTCTGACATAGGTGAATTTTTCTTCACCAAAACAAATGTTGATTGATGTTAGGTCAATGCTGGCCTCATCAGATAACTGAGGAGCAGGTTTGTTGAATATGGCCTAATGAACAGGTAAAACAAAACCATGGAAAATTCGATATATATGATCTTTATAATGGGCCTTCCACAAATATTTATGATAAATGTGAATAGGAGTTGGGCCTTGAGGAGTCCATTTCCAACCTAGAATGGGGTAGTCAGAATTGAAACATATGGTATCCATGATGTAGGCACTCATATAGAATGGGGGTATTATCTGGGTAATTAGCTACCTATTTCTTCTATAATCAAGGATTTTCTTAGCCATTTTATCTGATAAAAGGGGTGCCCAATCCATGATATAAGAGTTAATTGCTAGTTCCATTAAAGGCACCATTTCTATGGAAAACCTAGCTGAATCAGAGACTCCAAAGAGTCTACATATCATAGCACCAACATAGCAATAGGGAGATGCTAAGGAGTCCACGGAGTACATACCAGAGCATTCATGCTTATGCTTGTTTGAGAAATGTCTCCATTTCTTGATAGGGTCCGACTCTACATCGTTCTCCTTGGCGAAAGCTTCTAAAAATTCTTTGTTGTAATGTTTCTGGGGGTCTGGCAAATGATACATCTTCTTGACATCTTCTACCCTCAATGACTCAAACATCCTTCCATCAGCAGTAAAGAATCCTCTGTCGGTTATGTTGATACTCTCTATTACCCATCTCACCTGGTCATTGTATGGTAACACTTTCACATGGGCTGCTATTCTGTGGAGGAAGGAGTTTGCTATATCATTGAGAGTATTTTTTATTTATCAGTTGAATCAGTCATTCCTCCTGTTAGGTTCCTATACCAATAGGTTTCATTTTTCATGATTGACTGGAGAAGTGCCAAATATGTTCATCCTTTCCATGCTGCAAAGGTTTCCATATTTTGAAGAAAAATGTAGAAAATTAAAAGAAAAATCAAAGGGCAAGAAGAAGGAAATGGTCAAGAGAAAAATGAAAGAAATCAACCACAAAAAGAAGACCAGGAAAGTGTGCTAGTTCAAATGCCACTACTATTCCATTTTTGGAGAATTTCACTATGTACAGTTGCTTGACTCTTATTATGGTTCATGAATGGCCAAACAGCT
The DNA here is from genome assembly GCA_000404065.3 of Pinus taeda. Classification (NCBI taxonomy): domain Eukaryota; kingdom Viridiplantae; phylum Streptophyta; class Pinopsida; order Pinales; family Pinaceae; genus Pinus; species Pinus taeda. The sequence goes on along the minus strand of APFE031618481.1, from coordinate 15,421 downwards.
TAATCTTGGCCAAGTTCATATTTGAATTTACTTGTCTTAGAATAGAGAATAAAGGTCTGTCAAAACAGTTCAAGCTTGGTAGATGAGTAGATAGGTAGAGAAGCAAAGGGATCCAACTGTTTAATCTGGGTGCTTGGAAGAGATAAGGGTAGATTTAGATAGGATGGCGGCTAAAAGAAAAGAAGAGAATCAGGGTTTGCTAGTTCAAATGCACCCAAGGAGAATGAAGAAAAAATGTTAGGAGTAAGAGGATGGGTAAGTAGTTTTGATGTTGCAAAGGCAGGTTTATGAGCAATTTTTTCCTTTGAATATGTTTTATCTCATGGATAGCATAAAGTGCTATGGCAAGGTGGTTACAAAACAACTGGAGCATGACTAATTTCCCTCCTCATTTTTTCCAAGAACACTTACTAACATCCCCTCAAGGACATTGAAATCTGCTCAATGCTCCTACTTCATTTCATTTTATGACAAAGACTAAAGTGAAACTTTGATTTACTTAGGCAAAGGAAGCCACATTTCTTGTGTAAAACATTTATCTTCTATTAAGCCTAAGCTATTCACCTCTGCTACTAAAAACCCTCTCATTGCCCTAAGCCTAAGTTCCTAACTCTACAACTTAGCGCTTCCCTTCAAAACCCATATTAACATGATAACTCTATTATATAGCTCTTAAATAATATTTCCCCTCCCATACTATGTAAAAATACATAAAAACCCCAAAATTCTTTAATATCCAACCCCTGGCAATTATAGCCATATATCAAAGTTTTTCGGGAATTATTGGTTCACTTGGAACCTTATAATAACCCCTCCACATACACAAACTATGGAATTTATTAAACACTTGGTTAAATAAATAACCACGCTCGCAAAAGCCCAATAACCAAAGGTTATAACCCAAAAACATTACAAAACATTGAATATTATATGGGTCCCCCGTGCCATAGACCTCCGCCATCTCCTCATCCCGTCCACCGTTATATCGGGGCCCTCAAATTGGATGGTCCACGACTGTATCATGACCCCTCCAGCGCCCGATCGTTACCTTGCGGGAAAATGGCGGTTTTGCTACCATAGAAGGGACACGCGTCGCCCGCCCGGCACTATCACAACCCCTTCGCCCAAAACTGGCTTTGCTAAAAAACGTGTGATAATACCATTTATTGCCCCCGCTTCCCACCACTGACATTGTCACCTAGGTCATCACCCATGTCAGCTGCCACCTTGCCACTGTATCATCTGCCATGTCCGCCATGTCACCGCCAAGTCAGCTTCTGTACCCCCGCTACATGACAAAGATTACATCATACTGACGTCACCCAACCAAAGCCTGCCAAAGTCAAATTTTTGTTAAAAAGGTGTAAAATGTCATTTTTTGTTCATTTTCATTTGTTTCTTCTGTGCAACCTCTGCATGCTCTTTTACGTCTGAAGCAGCATTTTAACTGCACAATCCACCACCCAGAGAAAATTGACTCAACAGCTCGGCCCCTCAGCTTGGTCTGCCACCCACATTTTGCATAGGACGTCCATTATATAGGTATTTACCCAAGTTTTTCTCCTAAACCCTGTTTGTCTAGGTTTCTCTGTAAAATTCACCAAAAAATGCCCAAATTTAAGTTAGAAATGCAGCGCTGCATTCAAACTCGCGCACTATTACCATTGTTTTTGCCCAATTTTTCCAAACAATGCTACAAACTCCGTCTCCCTCTGCAAATTTCTCCTATTGAGCTAAACTTGAATTCACTTTAAGTTTGCATTTGCTAAATGAAAAATCCCTGAACTATTTTTGTTCATTATTTACTGTAAAAACTCTGCAAGCTTCATTTTCCACTATAAATTCTACCCGCCAAGTCAAATACGACTCGCTGTAGTCTGCAAATCCTCTGAGAAAAGCCCTAGAGCCACTGTTTTACTTACTATTGTTGTACAGACCCACATTCCAATTAAAAAATCACAAGAGAATTTACAAAATGGAAGCCCCTACTCCAGTGGCCCTCAATGTTGCCCCTCTCAATGCTCCACATAAAGAACTTGAATGGTTACCCCTAGCTGATAGGGATTTCCAAATCAAGGATTTAACTAGCCATAAATGTCATCTCTAGGCCTTCTGTGAGACCAGGAACAGCTACAGAAACAAAGCTGATATATTTGGAATTTGGGAGTCAAATATGCCCATGTATTACCTTCCTTTTGTCAATGTTTGTCTTGACCTCATCCACCAATGCCATGCCAATTATGAGCCTACTCAAAGGGCAGTGATGTCCCCTTCTGGAACCATTCTATTTTATATCACCCCTGAATCCAATATGAAATGTTGCACTTCAAGCCAACTAATCCTTTGACTCCTCTTTCCTTGGGACTTTTGCTTGACCAAGGTGCCAAATTGCCAAGTTCATAGATAACCAGAATAGGCCAATTATTTATGAAGCCAAATTGTCAACCTCAACAACCTCCTCCATATCTAGACTCATGGTTTATTGAAGCAGGAAAATTTATTATTGACATGATATCTTACATCCTGGGATTCAAAAACAGTGAGTATGTAGATAAAACCACATTGATCCTCTTGTCCATTTTTACTCCAGGACAACCCTCTGCTATCAAGTATGATTATGCCACCTTCATAGCTGATAAGATCCATGAGCAGTTCATGAGCATGGACAAAGAAAGAGTGTTTAAATACACATCATACATATATAATTTATTATTGTAGTATCAACCAGATAGTTTTCAAATTCCCCTCAGAAAATTGGATCGTAAAGGAGAGAGAAGGTCTGTAATCTTCTGGACCTCAGTCTTCCACCATGTTTATAGCTCTCCTTACACTTACTATGAGTTCATTGATTTATTCATACATCCAGCTTCCTCTTTATTGATGAGAACTCCTCCTACTAGACTTTTTGGTGAAATGCAGAAGATTCTACAACTCTCTAAGAGCTACAACATAGGTGACTGGTACTTTTACCAGAATCACACTGTAATCTGAATATATGAATGTGAGTTGTGCCCCTACAAATTGCCAAAATATGTGCCAATGAGACTGTTTGCACTAGAATACTTCAGACAATTTATCCAAGCAGGCGTAATCCATTTCTGTGAGGCCAAGAAAAAGGCACAACTCAAAATAAGAAATCAACTGGGCCCTTTCATCTTCAATAAAAGGGAAGCCTGGCAAGAGGCTGATGACATTTTAGGGAACCAACGTAAGTTGAAACAGAGTTTTTATTGGGCACCATATGACCCCAATCATTTCATAAGTTATAGGAAAGTGAAAAATAAGCTTCCAGCATATGTTCATTGCCAAATCCCTAAAATCCAGCAATATGCTAATCAACAAGAATGGTTAGAAGGTACATTAGTGGAAGAAATTACTTAGGAAGAGAGATTGGAAAGAGACATGAAAGAACTTGAAAAAACACTTGACCTGGACTCTTTTGGATAGGTATCCTTCAAGCTGCCTCAGCACATAGGAGGTGACACATCTTTTGCTGGGACTTCTCAGCAACCATCACAAAAGACCAACACAGGGTCAGCTAAGCGCAAGCAGGTGATGGATACAGAGCAACAAACAATGGTGGATCAGCCTGCCACATCAAAAGGACAGGGTCAAGGGCAAGTTCCCCCAGCTCAAACCAAGGCACCGGAAGTCCATATACTACAGACTCCTCAAAATGAGGAAAAAAGTAGAAAGAGAGATAGAGAAGAGGGTACCCCTACAAGTGGATCAACAAAATAACCAGGAGATAAGAGGCAGAGATTGAATCCCTATTCTAAGGAGGAATTTTTAGAAGCAACCACAAGCAGCATGAGGAATGAGGAAAGGACTGAGTAGCAAACCTCTCCAACGGAGGGCACATCAACTAGCTCATTCCAGCAAGAGCTAGAGAAGCAACATAGTGTGGAAATTTCATCCACCAGGCCTCAAAGCAAGCAAGGCTTAGATATTAAGAAAAATTTCACCGAGATAAAAGAAAAGAATAATCCAGTGAGGATGCAACTTTATAATCATCTGATGAGGACAACACCCGCCAATCAACAAAGGCTAATGTCTGCTTACGATATTCAGGAAAAGAAGATGATCCTCAGTCATTTCAAGCCCAAAATATAGCAATCACGGTCAACTGCTGATTATATTAGAACCAATCTGGAAGTTCTCTCTAAAGACATCCACCCAATAGACCAGATTGAATTACACAAACAAACTAGGGAAATGGTGTACTCCACCTTGGCAGACAAGGCATTGCTTGCCCACAAACTGCAAAATTCATTGCACAATACCTCTACCCAATTAGAATTGGAAAAGGCTTCCTCCTTAGCTAAGGATAACAGGATTAAGTCCTTAGAAGAAATTATCATTGAGCTCGGGCATGATCCCAAGGATGCAAAGGGCATCAAGGCACTCATAAAGAAAAAAGAGGAGGATATAGCTGCACTAAGGAGACAATTAAAGATACATGTTACCATGCATCCACAAACAACAAAGCTGGTACAGAAAAAGGCAGAGGAAGACATGGTGGACTTATTGATAAGGATGAATCAAAGGTTAAATGATACAGAGAAAGAATTGGAGAAAGCATTGCAAGCCAAACAGGGAGAGTCGACCTCCCAGCCACCTGAAACAGCTCCAACAGTTGCCACTGCCCCTCCCATAGTTGCAGCAGTAGTCCCTCCCACTGTCCTAGGATCAACAGTAGGTACCTCAGCTTTAGCAATAGCAACAAAAATAGCACCAGATACCAGCATGAGGATGGAAGATATGATGAAGGCAATAAAGGAGTTAGAACTCCAAATGGAAGAGCTAAAAGAAGCCAAAGAAAAACTGGCCAAGTTAGAGGTAAGCTATGATAAATCTAAAATAACCGTGGCAGAAAAAAAAAGAGAGGTAAAGGCCTTGGAAAATAAGGTAAACTCTTTGGAGAAAGATCTTTCTCTTCATAAACCTCTATCAAAAATCAAAACAATTTTGTGGACTAAGATTGGCCAGTCCATCACTGATCAATGGAGATCAATACAGACTATCTATGAGCAAATTGAATTGATAGAAATAGCCCAAGTAGAGATTCAAAAGGCCAGAGCATCATTGGGAAACATGCCTGAACAGGCCAATAGACTAATTCCTTTTTTGAATACTCATACCAAAGAACAGCTAGCAGCTCTAGATATCAAGGATAGAACAGACACCATTTTGACAATGAAAAAGGTGCTGATCATGAGGAATTTTATACAGAAACTGGAGAGAAAGTGTCAAGAAATACAGATAGAAATAAATGCTTTTATAGAAAAGTTTACAGTCTTGCAGCAAAAGGGTCTACCCAGTTTGTTAACCAACAATCAGAGACTGTTGACACATGAACAATATGCTCACAGGGTGAATACATATGTTGCCAATCAGATCACAACATCATCAAGCACTTTTGAAGACATAGCACCTCCCTCTGGACAGAGCTTATATGACAAGTTGGAAAATATGTTCTATATTGAGCATGAAATAACACATCTTTTTGAAGTCCAACCCAACTTCTACAGGTATACTGAAGCTGATGAAACATTAATAAAAATGCAAAGACACCAGTTGCCAACAGACCAATGGTGGCAGAGCATGTTGGAGGTTTTACCAAGGTAGTTCCAATTTTCCTTTATCATCTGTATTTTAATCAAATGTCCAAACACGTGCCACATATCATAAAGATGAAAACAGCAGAAGGAGGAAATCAGGTTGGGACTGTAGAGCACTAAAGCAGGACCACGGACAGATAAAAGAGTCGGGGAAACAACTCAGTAACGCCAATAAAAGAAAGAATATCAGCCGACTCATGGGGTGTAAAAGTCAAACTTACCTGATCAATTAAAGCAGCCAGCATAGTAGCAATTACTTTTGCATTCATTTCTCCCGGTTTCCAACAACATTTAGTTCCCTTGTTAAAGGAGATGGATGAAGTTATTGCTTGATATTTTCTTCACAAGATATTTTATAACTCTTTTTTATAAATACCTCCCCAAGAGATGTATTCGGGGTTAGTGATATCTCTTATGGACTGTGCTGTAACTCTGAGGATTTTTAATACAAAGGTTGTTGAAGTCCACTGTTACTGCAACGTTTGAATGTGGATTTGATGCTCTTGGTCATGCCACAGGATTGTTGTGTCTTTATATGGATCAATAAGTTTTCCTAACCCGTGTTTTGTATTTTGTGTGTATGCAAACTTCATATATTTTTTCATAATCTTAGTAATGGAGAAAAATAATAGCCCTTAATTTGTTTAAATACACTCTGTGTTCAATCTCTATTATTACTTATGTTTTTTGCAGAGTTAGCATAAACAGGAATTCTTAGTTGCTCCTGTTTCCACTAATTCTTTCACTCTAAATATTAACAAGGAAATCTTTACTGCTCCTTGATAATACTCATGCATTTTCCCTCTGCCAACATGATGAAGGATTCTTAACTGCCCTTCACCCACTGGCTTTCATTCCATCTATTTCAGATTATAAAGTTGTTCCAAGATTAATTATCTTGCTCTGTAGTATTACCTTTTGCCAAATAAAACGCACTCGACAATTCATCCTCACAGACTCCGTATACCCAATGGAATAAACCATTTAGACTTGCATCCCAGTTTTGTCTAAGATCACAATCCAAATTTAAAACAAAACGATGTACATCATAACTAGCCTAAAATACCTCAAAATAAAGCTAAATTATAAAGAGAGAGCCCTCTCTGGATGCAGATTGGCTAGAATCTGTGTTCAAAAGATTGGTCTGTGGTTACCTCGGCCATATTCCCCTTATGGGGAGCAACCTGAGTGATAACACCTCCTTGTTCTTCAATTTTGCTTGGATCCTCAGCTTCGAGTTTATTATATATTCCCTTCAATGAAGTCTTTCCAAGGCCTGAATGGGTATTATCAACTATCAGTACCAACTTTGTTGGTTCATCTTTTTCTATGATGGGGATCTTTGGTTTCCCAGATCTCTTAGACATTTTTGCTAGACTGATGATTTCAGATTCACTCTGCAAAATGAAATAGAAGGATGTAACAATGGAAAATCTTGTTCAAAGCTAATACACCGTGCATAGGACTAACAATAATTAAGTGTAATAGATGCTAGGGATCTATGATATATTAAGCCACCATGGATGAAATCCTTGAAGGATTGAACCATAACTGCTTCTTAATGATTTCCCCATAACTTCCAATGTGAAACTTTAATGTTGTGATGGTATGTCGCATCGCAAATTTATAACGATCCTTTTTAGAATGGGTATCGTGACTTCCAAATCAGCGATTAGCGATAATCGCATATCATAGATCGAGAGTTACAAGTGCCATGCTTAAATGGATCCTTTCCATGGTTGTGATTGCGATCAGTGGTGAGATGGCATTGGGAGGCAACATGTTTTAAAATTGATAAATCATTTAAATTTTCTTTATAGTTGACTTATAACTTTAAACCGCACATGTTCATAATACTTCATGTTTTTCCTTTATCGAAAGTGTGCTACATGATAATGAAATCACATCAGAAGATTTCAAAGGGGCTTTTGGGATGTGTTTTATGATTTTAGTGATGCGCAATTGTGATCGGCTTATCGCATCGGAGATTTTCTATGGAACACTTGGGACAGCTTCATGATGAGTAGTGATATGCGATTTCCAATAGAGTTATTACAATGGCGAATATCAATGGAACACTTTAAGTCCACTATTGAAATAAAATATGTGCACGATGCAACATATTCCCTTTATAATTGTTTTTCTTCGATAAAGCTTTATGATAAGATTTTATTATAATTCAAATCAGATCAGACCTTATCAAGAGGACTTTCATGGGTTTGATAGATTTGCAAATTGTGATTCAACCTATCCTAAAAACAAATTTTATATTACCTGTTATAAAAAAATATTTTCAAATGTTTTATTGATTTTATTTATATTCTAAAAGGGGACCCATTCTTATTAAATTTTTATATAAAAAATTTTGAAATTGGGAGAGTTGGTGTATAGCACAACAGGGCCTTAGGAGTAAGTCGTGAATAATGAGAAGCAGCAAGCAAAGAACTGGATGAGGGAACTTCAAAGGCTGGTGAGATGGTAGCACAGTCAGGGGGAGTTTTCTCTTTCCATATTTTCTTGGAAATTAATTTTTCAAGTTCAGATACAAATGGAGCTTTCTGTTGGGATGTATCTAAGCGAGTATGAGGCCTTTTAAAACCCAGGGTTATGAATGATAATGAGGGGGATGTGGAGTCGCCAAGGTGATATGAATGAAATTAGAACACACTTTTCTCACCTACACGAAGGGTTCTCAATTTATCATATCCCGAGGGAAAAATCCTTCAATAAGCTCCCCGGTAACGGTGCCAAAATATGTTGTAGCTCCAAGTGATAGCCTTGGATTTCTTACAAGACAAGTGCCTAGGAAAATTTAGATTTGTGTGCCTAAAATGATTTACAGGAAACTGGAGACATTCCTTACGTGCTATAGATACATATATTTATAGGAAATGGGTTGGTTCATTTATCCAAAGAAATAAGACATGGATTTCCAGTACTTCTTCACAGGTTCAGATCTCAAAAATATGCATAAAAATAATGGAGGCCGAGTATTTCAAGGGCTTACAACTTAATAAGATTTTGCAAGGCAGATGAGAGAAGACAAAGAGGAGGAGAAACCCATCACATAGAGCATAAGGCTTCAAGACTTCTACACTTAACACCTAGGGGTTAAGCATTAAAGACTTCTATACTTATTTGAGCTACAAGCAGAAATAATGGATGAAGGAGGAGCTGAATGCTATGATTCATGTGTTGCGGATTTAAAGATATGATTTCAATAGTCCACACAGGTATATGCATCAACAGTATTAAGATAAGTGAATCTGTGATATAATTAAAGGCACTTGAATTCACATATCAATACAAATAAATTTATGAGGAAGCTTGAAATATTTCTAGCAGCTATAATTACATGAATACAAAGAAGAAATATGAACACAAAATGGGTTTTAATAGAAGGAACACATACTGTAATTCTTAAAGAGGGGATCACCACCATTCCCTTTATATTCCGAAAAATATGTGTTACAAAGAGATACAATCTGAAAATAGCCTATAGTGTTTTCTATAGAATTTATGAACCTCTTCTATGTCTCGTTTTCCCCTATTTATCTAGAGAGGGGAGCAAGAACATTCATTATAGCAAAATATCTCTAGTCTAGACTCAGTTGTTGGGTCGACTAGATATCTCAGTCATAAATGGCTCGGTGACCCGGGAAAGTGGCTCCAAACTTCAGTGCTCTTGGGCAACCTTGACCAATTGAAACCCAAAATGCAGTGAGTGACAACACGCAGGATCAGAAAAGTGTATTCATTGAATATCTGAAGTAATAAAGCATATTTGAAGCAATTCTTTGTGTTTTTTGTATATTTATTTATTTCTATGTTTATGCTCAGCTATGATCCAATTCTTCTTAATATTTTTTAATTACATCATGAAGATCCAGATCTACTTTTGTATGATAAATTATGCATGTTAAAACAACTAGGCAAAGCTCATAGATCTATTTAAGTAAAATTCGCTTAAGTCTGTGATTCTGAAGATAAGGGTTCGTGAAGGTCAGAATGGGCCCTAGATTAAGGAAACACCTTGTTGCTACATCACATAGATTTATAGATGAAGAAACCTGGTTCTAGCATCCCCCAATACTGCCTCAGGCGAGATTGTGGTCTACGCTAAGTGAACTATTTCCGAAAGGGATAGTAGTGTAGGGTTTTGTTGGTTATCATAGGTAACTCTGAACCTAGGTCCAAGCCCCCTCAAGCCAACATGCACTAAACATTTTAACTTTGGTTTTAGTTACCAAAAAGGGCTTGGTATAGGATTACCTCATCTCAAGTTGAAATTTTCTTCTCAATCACATGGAAGTTTGTATATAAAAGTTATTGCCTTGGAAAGGTAATGATCCAAATATTGCCCACCTATCTAAGAGGCATCCTTGCTAGCTCACCATAATTCCAATATGGGGAGTTTAAATAACATGGGGATCAACTAGAGACTTTGGAATCATCATGGATTTTTTAAGAGGGTTTCAAATCCCAAACCCAAACACTAATTCAGTTATCAAAATCCTAGCAAAATTGGGTAAGAGGGTTCACGTTTCTACTAGCCATCCATTGCACCATGTGTTGAGGAGGTTATAATAAAGCATAGACATGGAATAATATTCTATAGGATTATAGAATACTATAATATTTGACAACTTCATAGTAATCTTGGATAGTTTGTAATGTTTATTGCAATCTCCATGATACAGGAATACAAACAACATGGTCCTTCATTGAATGGTGGTTTTCTTGAATGGGTTTTAAGGGTAAATATTTTTGTTCCATTGTTTGGTTTTCCTATTGCAGTATATATCATATGCCATAGTAGTTAAACATTTTTTTTTTTTGTATATTAATTTAATCTTTCAAGATACAAAAGCTACTTTCATAGACAAACATAGGCTCACTCTAGTCATTTAATATCAAATCTATCTTGGTAAGATTCCTATGCAAATTCTAGAGTGTTTTATAGATAATATTGGTATTCGAGTAGGATTATTTGGGGTTTTTTTGCTTCAGTGTGGGATATTCTTACCTAACTTAAAAAACCCAATCTCTAAAAGAGTTGTACCCCACTAATCTCAAAATCAACACAAGAACGATTAAGAAGCAACCACGATCCCAAAAAATGGAAGAAAAGTATAAGGAAAGATTCATAGATGAAGGTGAAATAAAATCTTTGAGGTTATAAGATCAAGTTGTCTATATTTCAAGAGTATAGTTGATCTTGAGAAAAAAAATAATCCCCATTTTTCAGAAACCCAAGTCTCATAAGAAAGTAAGATGTCAAGAGGAGTCAAGGAAAGTGAAAGAAAAATTGGAGATAAAACATGGGACTATGGTAACTAATGTTCTTATCACATGTTTAATATGGAAGAAAAGGTCTACATAAATCCCTATGAAGGTGATATAGATGCACTAAATTTTAACCATTGATTGTAGCAATTACAAGTCTGGTTTAGTTTACATAACGTATGAAAACAACAAAACATAGTTTTGCTAGTTTGAAGTAAGAAGGTCATGCAACTACATGAAAGGAGAGTCATATAAATGCCTTGGACTAAGTAGAGACCCTAAAGTAACTAATTTTTAGGTATTCAAAGACATCCTCAAGTCTCAGCCTACCATAACAGGTTTGAAGAGGACCAAAGGATTATGTAGCACTACCACTAGCAAATATAATGACATAGTGTACAACAATACACAATAAAGTTATAGAAGTAAGACATTATTGGCATTGTAGTGTTGTAATTAATGTCAATAGTCACTTAGAAAAAAAATTCTTGTGTTCATGTCAACCTCTATTGTGTCTCACCCTTTGTGATTACAGAAAAGTTGCAGGAGGATGCACAGGTACCTAAAAGGGTGGAGTTTTATGTTGATACCTTGATGCTTACAAAGAAAATGTTTGAAGGCTTTGTCATGATTATCAAAGACTTGTCATGGATATGTAGAGGTTCTACAAGGTTAGGATGTGCCTCAAGAAGTAGATGATGAAGTTTTGGAGGTACTGAAGCTAGGAAGATGGCAGAATGGATGCATTGAAGGGGTAACGCAGGTTTCTTGAGCACAACCCGCGTTAGGAACTAGGGTAACACAAGTATTATGAAGGAAAACTACGTTACTAACTCACTTCTGTCAACACTCTTTATTGGTTTAAAAACAATCAAGTACTGAACATTAATCTATAAACATAAATATATGCCTTTCTATATCAAGGCAGTCGAAAAACTTTACGCAAGAGGCTTCCAAGGACTAATTTTTGTTCTATATGAGCTAATCTAAAATCTAAATCTTTCTCATGCAAACAGAATAATCCTAATTACCTAATTATGAAACCAAATCTCATTACAACAAGGGAAATTCAAGTGTGCAACTAACTACTAAATAAGCATTCTAACTAAAAAACATCACAAGTAATATTAATTCTAAGTTTTAACCATTCATATACGAATACTAGAAATGATCTAATTTAAGAGTAGTTCTTTAGGAAACAACAATAAGGAAACAATAATGGAAATAAGGAAACACTAATGAAATATCAAAAAGAAAACTATAATTTATCCAAGAAACAACAAAACGAAATAATACTATGAAATATACTACTATTGAAACAATAAACAAAACTCTTTAATAGTTTATTATCCGAAAGACTTATTCAAAAAAAGGAAACAACAAATACTAATATAATTTACTTTACACAAACATGACATTGTGTTATCTAGGAAGTGGGCCCAAACTGCTCGGAATCAAACTACCTCAAGAGAAACTCAACTTAAAGGATAATTGATAACGTCGAAGTCAAACAGGTAATCCTTGCATTATAATCCTTCAAAAAGAATGATTTAAATTGGAAGTCTTATCTTTAGTTATGTCTCTTTTATAAGAAGTACAACCCCAACAGAGGTAAATTCCTTTATTTTTATATTACAGAAAGGAGAGTTATAATAGAAAATATACAGAATAAGGAACATTCCTGAGAATTGAAGGTTCTCATAATGTTATTTTTAAACTAAACTAACTCTCTTATCTTAATTGAAGTAACCAAGAAATTTTCCTCATAGCCAATTCTTCAATTAGGAATAGGTTCGCTTGAATTAACCACAAGCTCTTTTAACATGATCATCCTCCAAATATCTTCTCAATCTTGTTTCAACATGGCATCATCCAATTATTTATTAGCTTAATTATAAATAAAAATATTTTATTTATTTTATTAAAACATAATCATGCAAGCAAATAGATTATACCAAAGTTTAAGCCATATTGAACAAAGAATATAAATAAAAACCAACAAGAACAAGGATTTATCATAAGAATTCAAGAGGTATATTAGAAGAAAATACAGAAATTAAAAGGCCCAACATCATGCCTCAATTGACATGATTTCATGTCCTCATGCAATTAATATCTAGACCGAGAAAATAGATAGTTAACATGCAATCCAGCTAGGGAGTAAGCTTCATAAGTTTCTTCTCTTCTATGCATGAATTTAGCCTTGTACTTGATTTCTTGGATAGCCAAATACTCAACTTGTTTAGACAGTTCATAATTAGAATTATAGTAAGATAAGGGACACCAAATCATGTGGAACCGGTACCTATATCCCATCCAATTAACTCCTACCTCCATCACAATTGCAACATAGGCATGAACTCTAGAAAAAGCTTGTTGGAAGTTATCTAGGAAAAATGGTTCCCTATTATTTACCTCTCGTGAATATCTCTTCCATCTCATTTGAGCCATTTTAACTGCATCTTATTTGATGTCCTTGAAATAATCAAGGCCTAAATCAATATACCCAAATGAATATTCTTGAGTGAAGAGCAAACATTTGGTTGTTGAGAAAATTTGGTATGCTTGTAAAATGTAATGAACACGTCCTTAGGTTCTCCTTGAACCTATAAGTCATAGTTTTCTTCATTCTCCTCATAATTTTTATAGCAATTTCGCCATTTTATCTAATTTTGTGTGAAAGAGATGAGGGCTTGAAGTTGCATGTCTCTGATAAATGGTACAATATTTTCATCTCTTTGTTCTATCAACGGAAAATTATGCATATAAAGTTTACATAAGAGATACTACACATGCTCATTTTTCTTATGGAAGACATCTATAAAATGAAAAACATTAGAAAACTCATAAGGAAAGCCATGTTATGCTGCCTGAATCTTGAGCATTAGATACACCTCCACTAGAAATAGATAAAAAATTATAGGATGGATCTCTACATGCCAAGACATATGGGATCATGGAACAAATTTCATCTTGTGAATTTGTTATTTTAACTCATCAATATTCTTTCAAGCATCAATCAAATGTTCAGTTGTTTCTAACTCCACATCTATTAATGCATAGAATTGTTTTGACAACTCTTGATATTCTTCTTGAGGAAACAAACTCCCCTTGATATTTAGCTATAGTATTATTTAATGTTTTTATTTCATATTCCAAGATTAAGTATGAATAAGGAGGCATGGCATATGTTTACACTCCTACTTTTGTCTGAGTCATTCTTTAGTCTTTGCCTCTATGTTTTGACACTCAAAGACTTTTCTTTTCTTACCGGCCCTAAATTTCTTAGGAGCCTTTCCCTTCCGACTAGCATAAGACTATTTTTTTCAGCTAACTATCTCTCTAATTATTGTATCCTCCTTCTCAAAGCAATATTTTCCCCTTTTAAGGTAACAACTTTTCGAAACAACTTATTTCTCACTTTTCCCCTTCCTACTAAACTTTCTTCTTTTCACCTTCCACCTTTACTTCTAGACGAAATAATCAAAGAAAAATCAGACAGAGTATAGGCTTTATATTTTGAATAATTAACAATGGACTCAAGAATTTCAATGGCTGGAAAATCAATCGAAAAACTTTGAGTTATGACAACCAAGGAATCAATTGAAGGATGACAAACCATAGAAACTGAAGAGTTAGCACAAGGTTCAATCAAGGGTTCTTTTCTCATGCCTTTCGAGGACTCAATAGAATGCTCTTGAATAATAGTAATTGAGGAATTAATAGGGTTTTTTTGAACTTCATCAACCAAAGAATCAATAGGAGACCCTTTATCTTCGTTAACTGGGGAATTAATATAAAGTTCTTTAACTTCATGAACAAGAGAATCAACAAAGGGTTATTTGAATGTAGTAGTTGCAGAGCTAATAGAATGTTCCTTCACTGTAGCAGTTGTAGAATCAATGGAAGGTTCATGGATTTAAAAAGTGGGAGAACCAATGGGGGAAGTCGAAGATATGGTTGTTGAGGAATTAGTGGGAAATGTAGAAAATCTGTGATAGGTTAACCCGATAATGAAATATAAATCAAAGCATAATACTATAACCCACTTCTACTATCAATTTGTGGAAGCTTAAAGATCGGGCTGAACAATATAACCAGAAGAAGAAGAATCAATGGCACAATACACATGAAAATACTTTGGGGAAAGTCTCAGATAAAAACCCCACACTATTGTATTATCATATGTGGTGGAAATACATAGGAATTATACAAAGCCTTAGCTCTCACAGCTAGCTAGCCCTCAGTACAATCATCATAAATTCTCACAGGAAATATTGGCTTCTCTCCAGCCTTCCTCTCTGCCCTCCAAGCTCCTATTTCCTTGCGTTGTCCCTTGTGGATGATTATCCTATTACCAAGTGGAATAACAAGGCTTCAAAACTATGCAATCCTCAAGGATGAATCCTTGACTGCATGCATGAGTTTACTCCATGAGAAAACACATGCAACTAATAGTACACTATCCTTGAACATTAATCTCAATTGGGTCTTTCTCAGAATAGACATGCATG
>APFE031618466.1:50305-62966 GCA_000404065.3 Pinus taeda | reverse complement strand
AAAGTGAAGCAAGATGAGATGTCCCCACCCAGAAACGAATGCAAACAGTGCCATGTTCAAGAGCGACATACTGCCGATGACGACGATTACGGTTCCTTTATTTCCCCCACCATTTCTGGCGAGTACCCCGATTATTTTTAGATGACAAGCTTGACGGGGATAGCATATGCTTGGAGAGCGTCATTTCGACGAAGCCCGATGTCATTCAGTTTTAACGAGTCTGACAAAGGAAGAACTCGGCGTCTTTTCATGTTTAGGGAGTTTGAAAAGACAGCTGAAAAGGAAACTCCAGGGGGATGCTTTTTCGTAAAGTTGTGTCTCTCGAGCCCGAAAAAGTATAAAATGATGCTCGAAAGAACCGCCCGATCATTACGACCGAGGAGTACTTTTCGTAAATAGTGACTCTGATCTGAAAAAGTAAAAAAGCGATCAAAATCACGCCGCTTCGTGACCATTAACGAACCGGAAACGACAAGGGTCCGACAATCTTTTCGTTTTTACATGGTCGGAAAAGGGTTTAAAGACGACCGCCTCTTATTTACGTTTAACGAGTCAAGAGGAAAAACTCGGCAATCTTTTCATCTTTAAACAGTCAGAAAAGAGCTGAAAGAAGACCTCCATTTTTATTTTCTTTAACGAGTCAAAAAGGGAAAAATACTCGGCAATCTTTTCATATTTGACGAGTTAGAAAAGAGCTTAAAGGTGACTCGGGCATGGGTTCATTTTTACACAAGCTTGAACCATGGAGAACTCTGCTTGGAATCGGTTTCATGTTTACACAAGATTGAAACGAAAAACTATGCTTGTTATAAGTTCGCATGCCCCCTAGCATAATGACGCAAAACGAGGTACATGCCCCCCAAGCTTCATCGCATTTAACAAAGTGGATGGAATGAAAGTTCACGTTCGAGATCTTGGAAAGACTTGACTTGGATTTTACGAGATCTTAATCAAAGACTCGATCTGAAAAGGGAGTTGGTTCAATTTTTAATGAGGTTGACACAGTAAAAGAACTATCCTCATAACCCTTGTTTCATTTTTTAACGAGCTTGACACAAGATCGGGAACTATGCTCAGATACAAGTCGTTTCATTATTTTAACGAGGTTGATACTTTAGCAAAACTATCCTCGAGACTCCTTGTTTCATTATTTAGGGAGCTTGACATAGGAAAGTGAACTATGCTCCGACCAGACCTAATTTCATTTTTTAGGGAGCTTGACATAGGAAAGTGAACTATGCTCCGCCCGAACTTCATCATAATGAACAGGAAGTCCGGGCTTCCAAGAGTGGCGCTCCTGGTGGGATTTCAATGTCTTGGAAGTCAGAACCCAATGCCCCCAGGACACTATGCACGATGGCGACATTGTTGGATATAGGCACGGGAGAGGTGGACACGTAGTTGAAAGATGCAACTGGTGGATGAGAACCAAGAGGGAAGGACAATTGTGACGGAGGGGCTTGTGGACGAACGAACGATAATTGATCCATTGTCACTATTCTTCCATCGTGTGGAAAGCAAACCACACGGAAAAGTGAAGAAACAAGGGCTCCCATGGCATACACATAGTTGCGACCAAGGAGAAGACTGAAGTCTAAAGAACCCTGGGTAACCGAGACTTCTATATAGACAGTCTTGCCTCCCAAAGTGATAGGGAACTTTGGAAGGATCCCTAAAGGTTGACTCGTTCCTCCGTCAAAAGCAGTGAGATTCGGTGCGATAGGTACGAGTGATGGGGAACCCAAAGCTTGCCAAGTAGTAACGGGCATAAGACTAATCAGTGCTCCTTCATCTAACACAGTGCCAGGCAGCGCCATATGGGGGGCATAGTCGGTGACCCAGAAAGGCACATGGGATGGAAGGGGAGGTGTAGTCAAGCAACTCCAATCGAAGGAAATGACCGAACTACTTGGTGGGGGAACCATATGGTTGCCCCGCTGCTCGGAAGGGACCGAATCATAATTCTCCGGAGAGGCTGGGGTGGGAAAACCATTATCAAGCTCAGGAGAATCCGATGAGATGAGAAGAACATGGGAATTCGGCTCTTCTGAAACAGAGTGGTTGACAGGAGGTGAACTCCGGTAGGCACTCTTTCCGACCAATGGTTGGTCTGGAACAGGCTAGGCATAGCCAGGTTCGGGAAGAGGGGCCTGGACAAGAGGAGAGTATGAACCAATCTCATTGTCGAAAGGCGAATGATCTACAGCTGCAGAAAGGTATTGATATCCAACGAGGAGTTGGGGTGAGGGAGCTGGGAGACTTTCCAAAACAGTGGAGGCTTTATCCATGAGTGGACAAAGGTGAAGGGGATGATTGCCTTCACAAAGTCTGCAGGGGATTCGAATCTCCCCTTTTCCCTTACCATTCCCAACTGATAAGGTAACATCGCCGTGAGCCTCAGTGGACGATGAGGGGCAGGCCAGATCACGAGACCATACTTCTAAGATCCTGGGGATGCTAGGACAATCGCGAAGAAGATGGTCCTCCTTGCATAATCGACAAGGAAACTTAACTTTCCGCGGAGGAGTGGAAAGGGGCCCGACTTCAGGTGTACTCGAGGGAACAACAATTATATTTGTAGCCTCTCCCTTAGGAGACTTCTTCTTCTTGTTCTTGTTCTTCTTCTTCTCAGCCACCTGGTTATTCGAATCGAGACTTTCACCAGGCGAAGTACAAGAAGAAGACGTAGAAGTAGGCGTCGAAGGGGAGAGGTCCACCTTAGGTTCAACATGATGTTGTGCAGGTGGAGGGACTGGAGTATCAGCCGACACGGTAGGGACCAAAGAGGTTGAAAACAACCAAACAGGCAACTCGATAGTTAACCCCGGAAGGGATAACGTCGCCATATAAGGAGCACCAACATTCCCAAGAGGAGGGAAATGGCTAGGATTCCCGTCAGGAGGGGAACTTGGGTTGGTTAACCCTGGAAAAGTTGCCATGGCAAACAGAAACCTACTCAAGCTAACGCACACAAGATCTAACCAGGTAATGCTATTGTGGTCGAATAAATTTTTAAGACACAGGAACTGAACTTGACCTTTTCATGTTTCAAGAGTCGAGAAAAGGACGAAAATATGACTCTAGTCTCCTTCAAATGTTTAATGAGCACGAAGTGACAAGACGCTCACTTACACTTTTTCTTTTAGGGAGTCCGAAAAGGATCAAAAGTGACTGCTCTGGAGATTCTAAGCAAAGTGTTTACCAAGCAATCCGTAAAACTTCTTATACACCTTGGCAATTGTATGAGAACCAAGGACTTTCCGTACTGCAGTCAATCTTCCCGAATGTTGTGTTCGGTGCGTTACGGTTCACAAGGTAGCAGACTCGGCTTCCTATGGATAAAGGATGTAAACCTAGTGGAGTCTCCCCATATATACGTGACGGTACGTGGGAGCCCGAATCCGTGCTAGACCACAATTGAATCACACCAGGAGGAATCACCCAACCTTAATGCGAAAGCAAGAGTGACTAGGTTTAACGACGCCGGAGCACGTCTCTAACCTAGACCTCTAGATATTTGCGTTAAGTTCCAATGCGTTTTTAGATAAATTCGGTTTATTTTACAGTTGATCTTGAATTAATTTTTGATTTCAGGTCCTACCGTATGATCTCTCAGAATTACTTAGATGCAAACTACATGCCAAAGAACATCATTTCATTCGATGAATTCTAAATATGAGAAGGTTAGGAATTTCGATCAAACAAAACGAACTCAAGCAATCAAACAACCTAATGCAACTAATGGCAGGGAAACGAAACCTTTCTTTTGAAAACACAAATCAACGAAATGTTCTTTTCCTTTTAACTATTAAATGCAAAAGATATTAGTTTGATTTTCTTTTCAATGGCACAAAGCACTTACAATTATTTTGAGAGATAGCTACACCAAGCAAAAGGAATAAAATCACTCAATGCAAACACAAGAAAGTTCCCAAGACACTAAAACCAGTTTTCCAAATCAAAGAAAAAACAAAGGGTTGTGAGCTATGTGATCTAAGCTCAACAAAACAAAAAGGAATTCAAACAAGGAGGAAGCAAATCGCTTGGAACACAACCAAAACACTTTCAACAATCACTGAGCAAGTGTAAAAAGCAAACCTAAAGTTGGCTGGAAAAACAAGAAAACAAGATCCCACGGAAGGCTTGACACACACATGGCCACTAGATGCCCTAGGGCTTGAGTGCGAAATCAATAGAGAAAAGAAAACACCCGGAGGATGGGAGTTCAAAACTAGTCAAACAACGATTCAACACACTCCAACAACTGTAAAAGTTAAGGCAAAATGCAAACCAAGCAGCGAAAGCGAAAAGGAAGGCTTTGCAAAACCAAAAACAAGTAATAAACGAACCCTTGCGAAACAAGACTTCGCAAGCAAGTATGTCACAGTTCAGACAACATAAAAAAAGTCATAAACCAAGTGGAAAGAGCAGGGGACAGTCAAACCAACAGGTTCAGGAGGCAAATTTGGACAAAAATCAATTCTACAGGATCAGCGCGGGTGACCCTCAGCAACAAAGCGCGGACCAGACAACACGCGTAGCAACTTTGCGCTGTCAGCGCGGAAGGACACGGATTAAGGGCGCTGGCTCGAAAACAAGGTCAGCGCGACTGTTAAACGTACAAGCGTGATGACAATGAAAGCAAAGAAACAGATGCGCGATGTCAGCGTGACTGTTCTGATTTAAACCGCGCTGAGGCTAAAAAATAGGCAAAATCAAACCAAAAGCTCCCAGACCAAGGTAATAGCTTTTAAAACAATTAAAGCATTTCCCAGAATGAACCAGGAAATCAAAAAACAGAGAACTAATCCCCAATCTTTGACAAGAGAATAACAATCAAACTCAAAACAAGGATGAACAAAAAAGACACAAGGAATTTCCCCAGTGGAGTCGCCAAATTGTTGGAGAGGTAAATCCCCTCTACGGATAGAGGCGATCCCTACTAGCCCAGAACGGGTCTAGCAAAAATCAATCAATGCTACTACGCAAGCTCCTAGTTGTAACTAAAAAGTGGGTAATGAGCACCTACTTGGATTCCAACGCTATTGTTTGATGAAGAGATGCCGCTCTCGCTCCTTTGCTCTGGTCGGTCACGATCCTCCACTATCCTCACGGATGGACACCTGCACATGCAAAGAGAAAACAAACACAAGCGTGAAATCTAGTAAAAGCAACTATACATCAGTCAGAAAGGATGTAATTCACATTAACCATTATAAGACAAATGAGAATGGAACCATAACAGTAGTCATCTATCTTTTATTAATCAAAAACAGAGAAAGGTACAACCAATGTTCTGATGCTGAGTCCTTCTCAAGAGGGTCCAGCTAGCAAGTCTTATAAGCATTCACCCTTGGAGGTAGATCTCCCAAGACAAAAAACTCTCTCTCTCACACAAGGCAACAAAACTTCATAACCTTCCTTAAGCTCTCTAGCAATCCAAACTTAACACACCAACTGCCTATTAAGAGCAGCACTAAAGCACTATGAATTCCTCTATGTCAAAAGCTATATATTCCAAACTAGCTGCTCATGGCAATGGTAGAGGTTTAAGTAGGAGAAGGAGTCTCCATGAAAGGTGGGAGGATGAGCTTATATCAAGGAAGGTGGCTCAAATGACGAAACAGACATGCCAGAGAAGGGAGGGCGACATTTACAAGGCCAACAACCACGTCTGGAGTCATCTGGAAGGCCGGCTGTTAGAACAAACTCGCCCAAACTGGATCAGCGCGGGTCCATAGCTACACTGGTACGCTGACATCGCAGCTGAATAACAAATAAGTTCATGTCAGCGCAATCAGATATGAATAACAGACGCGGTGGCTCATCAAATCCGACCAGCGCGGGAAACAGGTGTACTTCCGCGCTGGCAGCGCGTTCGGTCTGTTATCGAGCGCCCATCAGCGTGGTTATTTTGACAAAAGTCGCGCTGATAACAAAACTTTGCCAAAGTGGGTCATTTGGCAACATTAGAGAGCATGAACATGATTAACTTGGACTCATGACACAGTAGGAAGACAAACAGGGAGACAGTGACAATTTACTGTGTAACACCATCCCTACACCATCATAACCTGCTCAACTGCTTAAGGGACTCACTGCCATGAGCAGCTAACAATGAGCCCCATCTTCTTGTCTCTCTAAGAAGATGTAGAGGGGTGAGAGCCTAAATGATCACCCTCACTAATCAATTCGGTCCACCTATCAGGATCTTCAACTTCCAACCTTTGTAGGTAAGTGACCCGGTCCTCACCCGGCCTCATATATGCTTCATCAACCTCCTCATCTTCAATCACCTCTAGCCTTCTTGTCAAGTCCAAGATACTATCTGAAAGTGATTTGATAACCAAGGATTGTTCAGTAAGCTTTGTCTCTACCTTAGGCAAACGCTTACATACATCACCCAATTCTTCATCACTACTTACTTGTATTGTTTCCACCTCATGATCAGACCTGGTTACTCCAAAGGTAGGAACACCTATGGGTACATCTTCCCTTCCATCATAGATGTACAACTTCTTCAAGTGTGGAACGATCATCGCATCATATTGCTTCATAAACTCCATCCCTAGTACAACCTCATAGTCATCAATCCTCGCTATAGTGAATTCCACCTTCCCGGTCCATTCACCAAGTGTAGTGTCCACCTGTTCAGCCACACCAAGTACTTCGTTCGGAGGAGAGTTCACTGTCTTCATATGTGCCTTGATAGGAACATATTTCAGCCCAACCTTCCTTGCAGTATCTTCACCCATAAAGTTGTGAGAGGCCCCACTATCTACCATAGTGAGTATATCAACACCTCCAACTTTCATTCGGACATACTCCAACTTGTTCATCTCGGGATCCTTCCGAGAGATCACCTCTGTAGCAGCAGCAGTACTAAGAATCTGCATCGTACTCACAGAAGAACCTTCATCTTTCGTACTAGATTGTGCTATAGCAGCCAATTTCGGTCTAGAGGGACAATTCTTCACCGTATGTGGACTAGCACAAATCCAACACTTCAAGACCTTCTTTGCCTTCGAACCATCATCTGACTTCGAAGCTTCTTATTTCTTCTTATCCTTCGGTTTATCGGACTTCTTCTTCCTATCATTAGAAGTCTCATCATAGTGTTCAACCAACCTGTCAACTGCAGCAAAGGCTTCTTCAAGTGTACGAAACCTTTGTCTCTTCACCTCATTGCGTGCCCAAGGCTTCAATCCAATAATGAAATTGAATACCTTGTCTCTCTCCGCCATATCAGGTAGCTCAAGGACCGCACTTGCAAATTCCCTTTGATAAGTTTGAAGGTTCCCGGTTTGCTTTATAAACTTGATCTTCATCCTAGCTTCCCATGTTTCATCCTAAGGACTAAAATGGGCTTGTAAGGCTCCTTTCATGTCATCCCAAGAAGTGATGTCGGTAGCACTTCCATTTGCAACCTGGTCCATCCTTCTTCTCCACCACATCTTGGCATCTTTTGTGAGGAATTGAGCAGCAACCTTGACCTTAGTCTCATCATCCGATAGACCCAATCTCTCTAAGTATTGGTCCATGTCCCACAAAAAGTTACCAAGAGTTTTTGCACTCCTTGTACCATCGAATGAATCCAGTTCCTTGACTTTCACATGAGGCACTCCTCCACCTGAGCCATGCCTCACGACCTTCTTCAACACCGCTATTTCATCCCTGGCTTCGTCAAGAGCTTTCTTTAAGTCCATGATATCCATTAGACCTTGGTCCCTTGAAGCTTCAACGTCCTTGACCCTTAATTCAAGTTGTGTACACATCAAATCGGTGTACTCATGCTGAGTTCGGAGTTCATCGAGTTCATCTTTCACCTTCAAGAATGCCTTTTGTTCTTCCACCCTTTCCACTACTTTCTACATCAGCTCAAGAGTAGTGTCCACGGGACTACGAGTAGACCCTTCATGAGATTCAACCATTGCTAATAGCCTCTTCCTTCTTTGTAATCTAGTCTCGACCATGCACCGGCTTCACCTGCAACCCAAGTCCTTGATGCCACACTTAGAGTGTTTCACCAACCTCTTTCCTTGCAAGAACCTGTTACCACGACCAATTCAAGCTCAACAACTCAGCCCAACCAAGCTCTGATACCAACTATCACGCCCCCAAGCCTACGGTGGTCTTCCAATCGTGCCGGCAAGGTGCGGCACCACCCCACACTTTCTTTTTAACAATACTTATGTGTGCAGACTACGCCTAATTCACAACCGATACTTAGTTTGTTTTTCGCAACCAAGTAAAATGCATTAAACCTTTATATCAATGAAGCCCATACTCATTCATTATCACAACAATCATAAAAACATCAATTGCAAGATATAAAGGGGAGGGGCAACTCCCAAACAGTCTGCCCAATAATATATTATAAATCAGTTTTTCAAGAGTACAATGAGCTAGTGTGCTTGGCAGACTCCAAGCCAACACTTAGCCAATTTTACAACATGAGGCAACCTGCCTTACATAGAGAGTGTGCACACTTATACCGAGAACGGGTGCCCACACACGGGTCACCAAGACACCTCTGCACGTCCTGCACAATTCTTCACTTCAAACTGTTCACACAACCTTCATTCATCAACCATAAACCAAGTGTAAGCTCTGCGCACTTAACCACTTATGCGCATGAGCTATGCGCACTTGCTGCGCCTCCCTTGCTATGCGTAGATAGAAGATATGCGATGTTCGAATTTCTCCCTTTGAGCGTTCACACTCCACACATTTATATGCTGGCTATCGTGGGTGAGGGGTGGGCGAAGCCCGTTGGCCGACGCCCCAATACGAACCCTCAACACCCCGACTCCATGTCGGCTTTCATGTGTGAAGTCGCCATACAACCATCGTATAAACTCCCAAACCCGTCGCATGCGCACGCATACTTGCCTTCATCATTTGGTCGTTCAATACTTCAATCGCAGCTCGTCCGTTTGTGCGTGCCTACCGCAGCTCGTCGTTCGCTCCTACCCGCGTGCCTGCCCATATGCGGTCGTGCACGCCCGCCCGGCGTGTCACCCGACCATCGTGCGCCCGCCCGTTCACCGTGCGCCCATCCACCAACACGCTCGTGCGCCCATCGTGTCGTCGTGCGCGCCCACCCGCGCGCCCATCCAACTCGCCGTCGCACGCACGTTCACCACGTTTGCCCGGCGCCCGGCGCATTTGCGCCCGAGGGCCTTACATCACTTATGCACATGAGCTACGCGCACTTCTGCGCCTCCCTTGCTATGCGTATATAGAAGATATGCGATGTTCCAATTGTCTCCTTTGAGCGTTCACGCTCCACACATTTATATCCTTGCTAGTGCGTGTGAGGGGAGGGCGAAGCCCCTTGGCCAACGCCCCAAACATCCACACGAAAGCCCCCATCAACACCCGCACTATCGTCGGTTTTACGATGTGTGAAGTTGCCCTTTACGCCATACAAATAAACTCCAACGCCGTTGCATATGTGTCCACTCACACACTTGCCTCCATTATTCGGTCGTTCAACACTCCAACCGCAGCTCGTCGTTCGCTCCTACCCGCGCGCCCGCCCATATGCAGTCATGCACGCCCGCCCAGCGTGTCACCCAACCATCGTGCGCCCGCTCGTTCACCGTGCGCCCGTCCACCAACGCGCCCGTAGTCCCGTCGTTTCGTTGTGCGCGCCCACCCGCGCGCCCATCCAACTCGCCGTCGCATGCCCGTTCACCAGGTTCGCCAGGCGCCTTGCGGGTTTGCGCCTAAGGGCCTTACACTTGGGATCAGGCCTTGCTAGTGGGAAAAGAAGTTCGAAGTGAATATATGTGATTTTCAAGGAAAGGAAAAAACAGGTTTAACTTTTATTGATTTACATTAATTAACATTAAATGAATTAGTAATTAAATATTTGTTTCATCGTGGTAGGTTAGATTACGACTTAGTTTATCGTGGTTTTTAGTATTAAAAATTGATTATACTTTGAATAACGAAGCAATGGTCAAATATCTCTTTCATTCATTATGGGGTGTACAAGTATAAGTTATAGTTAAATAATTATATGAAATATTAGTATAAGCTAAGACATTCAATTTTCAAAAAGAGTTTGATAATATTAACAACCGATCTTAAAATTTTAATAAGTTCAGTGATTTAAAAAAAAAAATTTAAAATAATAATTTTTGAAAAAAAAAATTGTAATGAAGAATATTGTATCTTTACAATTTTATAAATTAATTTAGAATTAGATGTATTATATTTTCCATGAAAAATAACTCATCACTCTTAACCAAAATCAAAATTCATATAATCACAAAAAATAATATAAAAAAAAAATTAAATAATATATTATTAATATTATTATATTTATTTAAAAATAATATATTATTATATAATAATTTTATTATTATATTATATTTAATAAGTAATTAAAATTAAAAAAACTTTTTTTAATTAATCAAACATATCTATATTTTATTGGTTTCCACACCATTAAAAAACTTACTTTACTATATATATAGCAAATATCTTATTCACAATAAAAAAATAAGTGTAATGACTAAATAAAAGTTAAATTATCCAATTAAAAACAATATAATAATATTAATACTTTAATTATTTTTTATAAAACTTAAAGTATTACATATAATAAATTTATAATTTAAAAAATAATTTAAAATAATAATTAGTAAGTAAATTATTGACTTACTAATGTGTCTTTACATTATAAATGACTTAGAATTATAGCATTAATTTTCTATAAAAAAAAAAATGGTAAACAAAACTCAATATTCACATTGTTATAATATCATTTAAAAATAATTAATATTTTAAAATATTATAATAAATTATATGAAAATTAAAATATTGTAATATATTTATAATATTATTTATTATAATATAATATTATTCCTATTATAAATAATATGATAAATACAATGAGATTTTGATACGATAAACCTAAGAGATTAATAAAGTTAAGAGATTCTTAAAATTCTAAATCCAAAGATTAATATTAAAATCCAAGGGAACAATATTAAACCAAAGAAATTAATAAACTCGAGGTATTAATATTATAAACCCATGGGATTCTATAATATTTTTGCTAATGATTCTATAATTATTTTTGGAGATAGATTAATAATTTTATTCATAAGAGTACATAGGTCTAGAGACAAGATGAACACTAAAAAGGTTATAATGGATCTTTAAGTTGCACAAGCATTGTTCTATGAGAATATATTTGAGGTTTAGAGAGAAATTGTCTTTCTTACTGGTAAATCATTAAAAAATTTGGGATCCTCAGTGTCCTTGTATAATGTGAAACCCTTGTATAACATTCTTGTATAAATGTCCATGGGTTTATAATCATGGTCAACCATGGTTAAGCATGGTCCAATCTTAGATTGTGACAAAGATTGTCTTAATATGAAGATCAGCATGGTGAGTCATTATCAACCATCGTCAACCATAGTCAGCCATTATCAACCATCGTCAACCATAGTCAGCCATTATCAACCATCGTCAACCATGGTCAGCCATTGTCAACCATCATCAACCATGATCCAATGTATCATTGTGATAAAGATTGTATAAATATGAAAATCATTAATGGTCAACCATGGTCCCATGTCATATTGTGAAAAAAATTGTCGCAATATGAAAATAAACCATTGTCAATCATGGCCAACCATGATCCAATGCCACGTTGTGACAAAGATTGTCATGATATGAAAATTGATCATGGTTAAACACGGTCCAATGTTGCATTGTGATAAATATTATCTCACTATGAAAAACAACCATAGTCAACTATGGTTAACCATGTTTTTTTAGGGTTTATACTATTTATCTTAGGGTTTATATATCTTGGTTTTATAATATTAATACCTTGGGTTTAATATTAATCCCTTGGGTTTATAATCCTGGGTTTAATATTAATTCCTTAGGTTTATTATTAGTTAGGTTTATATTCTCAATCCCATGGGTTTATTAATCTAAGGGTTCATATTCCTAGGGTATCTTACTATTCATAGGGTTTATAATAATAATCCTAGGGTTTAATATAAATCCCTTAGGTTTATAATCATGGTCAACCATGGTCAATCGTGGTTCAACGTCACATTATGACAGAGATTGTCTTGATATGAAAATCAACCATGTCTAACCATGGCCCAATGTTGCATTGTGAAAAATATTGTCACATTATGAAAATCAACTATGTTTATTTTAGGGTTTATAATATTGTTGCCTTGGGTTTAATATTGTTCCCTTGGGTTTATAATACCAATCCTTTTGGTTTATTAATCTAAGGGTTCATATTCCTAGGGTATAATATTATTCATTGGGTTTATAATAATAATCCTAGGTTTTAATATAAATACATTGTATTTAAAATCATGGACAACCATGGTCCAATGTCACATTGTGACAAGGATTGTCTCAATATGAAAATCAACCATGGTCAATAGTGATCAACCATGGTCCAATGTTGCATTGTGACAAAGCGTGTCTCAATATGAAAATCAAATATGGCCAACCATGCTTATTTTAGGATTTATAATATTTATCTCAGGGTTTATATACCTTTGATTTATAATATTTATGATGATGATGATGATGGTTAACGTCCGCTGAGACCAAATAATGATCTATCGGACCTAAAGACAAATTATTTATTTTGATTTAAGATTTT
>APFE031618466.1:27641-40023 GCA_000404065.3 Pinus taeda | reverse complement strand
TTTCAAAAGCAATGGGTCTTTCATCTTGCATTAGAACAACACCAATTCCATTTCCTAAAGCATCACATTCCACAATGAAGGTTTCGTGAAGTCCAGTGTAGCTAAGATCAGTGCTTGGCACATTGCCTCTTTAAGATGTTCAAAGGCCTTTGTTGCTTCCGGAGTCCATGAAAATGCATCTTTCTTCAATAATGTTGTTAGAGGTGCTGCTATTCTCCCATAATTCTTAACAAACTTGCGATAATACCCTGTCAACCCGAGAAATCCTCGCAAATGCTTTATGGATGTGGGAATTTTCCATTCCTTAATGGCTTTAATTTTTCTAGAGTCTACCTTACCTCCTTCACGAGATACAATATGACCCATATATTCCACCTCTTGTACTCCAAAGAAACATTTGGATCTTTTTGCATATAATTGTTTCTCCTCCAATAATTGTAGCACCCTGTCAACATGTTCAAGATTATCCTTCCAAGACTTGTTGTAGATTAGTATATCATCAAAAAATACTAACACAAATTTTCTAAGGAAGGGTTTGAAAATGGAATCCATCAAACCTTGAAATGTAGAAGGTGCATTGGTAAGGCCAAAAGGCATGACCCAAAATTCGTAATGACCCTCATGAGTTCTAAATGTTGTTTTTGGAATGTCTTCAGTCTTCATTCTGATTTGATGATATCCTGAATGAAGATCCAACTAGGTGAAGTAAATTGATCCATGCAATTCATCCAGTAATTCATCAATGATAGGAATGGGAAACTTATCTTTAATAGTGAGCTTGTTAAGCTCCCTATAATCTAGACACATGTGCCATGATCCATCCTTCTTGTGCACCAATACTACTGGAGCAGAGAAAGAACTTTGAATGGGTTGAATTATACCAACCTCTAGCATTTCTGCAACCATACACTCAATTTCACTCTTTCGGGCATAGGGATATCTGTACGGCCTAATGTTTGGAGGAACACTTCCTGGAATCAGATGAATAGAATGGTCATGATCACGAATAGGTGGGAGACCTTTGGGAGTCTCAACTACCTTGGAATGATTGTCCAATACTTTTTGGAGATCTGGAGAAATAGATGATTCCCATGTGGAAACGTCTAGCGAACATAATTGTGCAATTACACCTCTTTGTTCCTTTTTTAGAAGCTTTTTCATACCATTAGAGCTAATTATTTTTCTCGGTTTCCCTACGATACCCATTAATTCAACTTCCTTTCCTTCCGTAGAAAATTTCATGAAAATTTCTTGAAAATTAAAAGCTATTGTACCCAAGGATTGTAGCCATTGGACTCCTAGTACAACATCAACACCTCCCATTGGAATGGAAAGCATTGGGTTGGTCAATACATATTCTCCCATGGATAGCTTGATATTATGGTACTTTCCAGAGAAATTTATTGTTCCTCCATTTGCAACCATCACAAGACACTCTGGTGCTGGATATAGGAAGCAGTTCAATTCTTTTGCTACCTTACAATGAATAAAATTGTGGGTACTTCCTGAATCAATTAACACTATTACCATTTTATTCTTGATTTGTCCTTCTATCTTGATGGTGTGAGGAGTGGTAATTCCAGGCAATGCATTACAAGATATGGTCAGATTCATTTCTTCTTTATCTAGGCTTTGTTCCTGGAGTATATCCTCTTCCTTTGACCTTTCTTGCTCCTTTTCTTCTTCCTCTTCACAATCTATGTAGAATAATTTATTCTCAGCACACTTATGACCTTTAGTGTATTTACTATCACAACTTTAACAAAGACCTTTTTCTCTTTTTTCTTCCAATTGTTGTGATGTCAACCTTATAGGTTGTGGAAGGCTAGGGGTAACAACACTTCCATCTTTATAGTTGTGACTGGTATGCTTTCTGGTTGGCATAACTTTGCTTTCCATTTTTCTTGCTAACCTTAATGCCTTCTCTAATGAATCAGGTTCCCAAAGGTGAACATCATGTTGGATATTATCCTTTAAAGTCCCTATGAACACATCAATCCTATGCCCCTTTGGAATAATTTTTACCCTTATGTTTAATATTTGGAATTCCTCAATGTGCTCCATTATTGAACCCTTTTGTTTGAGACTTATCAATTGGCTAAAAAAGTGTTGCTTTTTGTATCCTTATAATGTGCTGTCAATTCTTTCATAAAAATTGCCCAAGTGATAATTTGTTTATGAGAGTAAAGCCATTGATACCATACAAAATGATTTGGTTCCAAATATAAAGTTGCAATACCTACCTTTTGTGTGTTTTTCACATTATTGAGATCAAAAAATTGCTCCATCTATAATATCCATGTTGCGGGATCCTTGCCATCAAACTTCCTCATATCGATTTTTGGAATATAGTGGGTCTTCAATCCAACATTAGAGTCTATGGAATCATGATTAACATTTCTTTTTTTCTCATCATGAGTTTCCTTTCCTACCCTTTCACCATTAGTGACCATTTCTTGTAGCAACTTATTCATAATTTATCTTCAATTCTTCCATCTTATCATCCATGCCATCCATTTTAGCATCCATGCCATTCATCTTAGCTTCCATGCCATCCATCTTAGCTTCTATGCCTTTATTTAAACAATCCATCTTAACTTCTATACCTTTCTTTAAACCATCCATCTTAGCTTCTACATCTTTCATTTTAGATTATGTTACTTTTTGTGCAGGTGACACTTGTTGCACTTGGTCTCGTAATTTTGATATATCATGTTGCATTTCTTCCTCTTCTTCATGAGTCATGCTAGAGCTTTTAGGTTGCTTACTAGGTGTTTGCATTTTATTTCCTCGGGGCATCAATTAATGATAATAATGCTTTATTGTGCCCTTTGAATTCCTTTAAAATAATTTTTCAATCCAAGCTTATGCAAAAATTAAAAAAAAACTACACACCTTTTTTTGACCCTGTAGGAGCTTGATATTGAATCTGATGTATCTCTATAACTTCAGATAATCCAGTTCTGAAATTGCGATTTGTAGTAGCCCTCTACGTCCTCTTTCCAATGCCACTAGTCTGATCCAAATTGGATTCTCCATGAAAGCGTTATGCACAATCTCCCACGATGACCTGATTATAGACCTTTCGAGAAGAGCGAACTTGTATGAAGTACCACGTGTCACTATTTCAACATTTGGCATTGAAACATATATACAAGAAACTACAGGCTATCCTCTTTCTGTACCTTCTTACAAAATTTCAATCTGATGCTCAGAGAGAAAGTTATGACGATTTTCCCTAGGTCACCTGTTTACAATGTAATTTAGGAGTTCGAAAAAAGACCAACTTCCTCAGATCATATCTCTGCACATATAGCGCAAAAGCTCTGAAATTTGGACCCAAGGTTCAGTGCAATTTCGTCTCAAATGGGTTTTTTTCGTTTCTGAAACATCACAGAGAAAAGTTATAGCGAAAATGCCATGATGACCTATTCGGAGCAGGGAAACCCTAGAATCCAAAGCTCTGATACCAAATGTTATGAAACCAGCTCACAAAAAGATAGAAAAGAGAGATCAATGCCTTAGAATTCACCCTCTTCGAGGGGTCAACCTCCTTTACATTACACAAATTAACAATTCTTGGATGATACAAATGACAAAACCTCCTTTCTATATATAGGAGTCTGAGTCACAATATAACCTAGCCGACCTAATAATAATAATATAAAGCCACAAAAATAACAATAAAGGGATTCTATGGGGCACAGTAATAAAAACATGGGGACAATAGGGGCACAACAATATTAATAAGGGATACAACTACAATAGTAATGGTGTAATCACTAGTATTATAGGGACCTAACATTAATATTATTCCCTTGGGTTTATAATATTGATGTATTGGGTTTAATATTATTCCCTTGTGTTTATAATACCTTAGGGTTTTAGAATTAATCCCTTCGGTTTATTATTCTGTAGCATTTATAATATTTATCCCTTACTTTTAATAATCTAAGGGTTCATATTCCTGGGCTATAATATTATTCATAGGGTTTATAATATTAATCCTAAGGTTTACTATAAATCCTTTTTGTTTATAATCATGGTCAACGATGTTCCAACACCACATTTTGTCAAAGATTGTGTCAATATGAAAATCATCGATGGTCAACTATTGTCAACCATAGTCATTCATGGTCAACCATGGTCCAAAATTTCATTATGACAAATATTGTCTCAATATTAAAATCAACCATGTTAAACGATGTTTATTTTACGGTTTATGATATTTGTCTTAGGTTTTTTATACCATGGGTTTATAATATTAATCCATTGGGTTTCATATCACTCCCTTTGGTTTATAATCCCTTGGGGTATTAGTATTAACCCCTTGGGGTTCTAGTATTGCCTTGCGTTTATAATATCATTCCCTTAGGTTTATGGTCAACCATGGTCCAACATCGCATTGTGAGAAAGAATGTCTAAATATGAAAACCAATCATGGTCAACCATGGACACATTATGACAAAGATTGTCTCATGATCCAATGTCACATTGTGAAAACCATGGGCAACCATGGTCAATGATGGTACAACGTTGCATTATTACAAATATTTTGTTAATATGAAAATCAACCATGGTAAATCATAGTCAACCATGTTTATTTTAGGGTTTCTAAAATGTATCTTAGGGTTTATATACCTCAACTTTATCATATTAATCATTGTTTTTAATATAAATCCCTTGAGTTTATAATCACGGTCAACCATGGTCCAATGCCACATTATGGTAAAGACAATTTCAATGCATAAATGAACCATGGGCAACCATTATAAATAATCGTTAACCATGGTCAATCATGGTTGACCATGGTACCATGTCACATTGTGGAAAATATTGTCTCAATATGGAAATCAATCATGGTCAACCATGGTCCAACGTCGCATTTTGAAAAAGATTGTCTCAATATGAAAATCAATCATATTCAACCATGGCCCAATGTCGCATTATGACAAATATTGTGTCAATATGAAAATCAACCATGGCCAACCATGTTTATTTTAGGGTTTATAATATTTATGTTATGGTTTATATACAATGGGTTGATAGTATTAATCCCTTGGGTTTAATATTCACTTGAATTTATAATCCCTTGGGTTTATGGTCAACCATGGTCCAATGTCACATTATGAGAAATATTGTCTCAATATCAAAATAAATCATGGTCAACCATGTTCAATAACCATGATCACATTGTGTCAAATATTGGTTCATGGTCCCACATCACATTGTGACAACCATGGTCAATGATGGTCCAATGTCACATTGTTAGAAATATTGTATCAATATGAAAATCAACCATGGTAAATGATGGTTAGCATTGTTTATTTTAGGGTTTATAATATTTATCTTAGGGTTTAAATACCTTGGTTTATAATATTAATCCCCTCAGTTTAATATTATTCCCTTTGGTTTCTAATCCCTCAGGTTTTTAGTATTAATCCCTTGTGTTTATTATTACATTGGAATTATAATATCGATCCCTTGGATTTATTAATATAAGGGTATATATTCCTAGAGCATAATATTATTCATAGGGTTTATAATATTAATCCTTGTGTTTAATATAAATCCCTTGGGTTTATATTCATGGTCATCCATGGTCCAATGTTAGATTGTGACAAAGATTGTCTCAATATGAAAATCAACCATGGAAAACCATCATAAACCATGGGAAATCATAGTTTACCGTGGGTAATGATGGTC
Source organism: Pinus taeda (assembly GCA_000404065.3). Taxonomy (NCBI): domain Eukaryota; kingdom Viridiplantae; phylum Streptophyta; class Pinopsida; order Pinales; family Pinaceae; genus Pinus; species Pinus taeda. The sequence goes on along the minus strand of APFE031618466.1, from coordinate 34,317 downwards.
AATCATGGTTATCCATGGTCCAATTTTGCGTTGTGAGAAAGATTGTCTCAATGTGAAATCAATCATGATCAACCATGTTGAACCATGGTCCAACATCATATTGTGACAAATATTTCCTCAAAATGTAAATCGACCATGGTCAACCATGTTTATTTTAGGCGTTATAATATGTATCTTAGGGTTTAGATACCTCGGGTTTATAATATTAATCATTGGGTTTAATATAAATCCCTTGGGTTTATAATCATGGTCAACCATGGTCCAATGTCACATTGTGACAATCATGGTAAACCATGGTCAATGATGGTCCAATGTCACATTGTTATAAAGATTGTGTCAATATGAAAATCAACCATGGTAAGACATGGTAAACCATGTTTATTTTAGGGTTTAGAATATGTATCTTATGATTTATATACCTTGGGTTTATAATATTAATCCCCTTAGTTTAATATCATTCCCTTGGGTTTTTAGTATTTATCCCTTGGGTTTATTATTCCCTTGCAATTATAATATTGATCACTTGGATTTATTAATCTAAGGGTTCATATTCGTAAAGAATAATATTATTCATAGGGTTTATAATATTAACCCTTGGTTTTAATATAAATCCCTTGGGTTTATAATCATGGTCAACCATAGTCCAACGTCACATTGTGACAAAGATTGTCTCAATATGAAAATCAACCATGGAAAAACATCATCAAATATGGTCAATCATGGTTAACCATGGGTAATCATGGTCAATCATAGTTACTCATGGTCGTCCATGGTCCAACGTTTCATTATGAGAAAGATTGTCTCAATGTTAAAATCAATCATGAGCAACCATGTTGAGCCATGGTCCAACGTCATATAGTGACAAAGATTGCCTCAATATGTAAATCAACCATGGTAAACCATCATCAACCATGTTTATTTTATCATTTAAAATATTTATCATAGGGTTTATATACCTTCCTTTATAATAATTATCATAGAGTTTATCATAACATTTTCTCAATATGAAAAACAATCATGGTCAACTATGGCCAATAACTATTTACACATTGTGAAAAATATTATCTCATGGCCCAACATCACATTGTGAAAACCATGGTCAACCATGGTCAACAATGGTCCAACGTCACATTGTTACAAAGATTGTGTCAATATTAAAATCAGTCACAATAAACCATGTTTATTTTAGGGTGTATAATATTTATCTTAGGGTTTATATACCTTGTGTTTATAATAATAATCCCTTGGGTTTTTAGTATTAATCCCTTGAGTTTATTATTCCCTTGGCTTTATAGTATCAATCCCTTAGGTTTATTAATCTAAGTGTTCATATTCCTAGGGTATAATATTATTTATAGGGTTTATAATATTAATTCTTGGGTTTAATACAAATACCTTGGGTTTCTGATCATGGTCAAACATGGTTAGCCATGGTCCAACGTTACATTGTCACAAACGTTTTCTTAATATGAAAATAAACCATGGACAAACATTGTCAACAATCATCAAGCATGTCCATCCATGGTTAAATGCCACTTTCTGAGAAACATTGTCTCAATATGAAAAGCAATCATGAACCATGGTCCAACGTCGTATTGTTAAAAAGGTTATCTCTATATGTGAATCAATAATGTTCAACCATGGTAAACCATGTTTAATATTAATATTAATATTATTTTTATTATTAATCAAAATTATTGTTGGACACCTAATCCTCTAATGGTTATGGTGTGGAAGAAAATCAGTCAAAGGGATTCCAACAGACCTTGGAATATGGAATCTAACGGTCACTCCAATGTATTATTAATGTACACCTAAGTTAATAAGAAATGAAATTCACTGTTTTATCATTCATGTCTCCTCACATTCCATGTGTGTCTAACATGGTATTAGAGCGGGTTCCTTTGTACTCTGCTAAAATTTGAATCACTAGTTTTATGGTGCAGTAATTTTGGGTGTTGCAGAACAGTCACTTTATCAGTTAATTCCTTGCTTGGACTCTGCATTGTCTATAGTCTCAAAATAGAAAAAATGGTATGCTCAATTAACACTTCGTATAATGCTCCTACCAGTGACTCCATCCTCTAGATGCTCTATCTTTTTCGACACCCACTACTACTAAGAGATTCCTTCAATATATGTGGTTGCCAGTAATATCTGTCTTTCTAACTATCTCAGCAACTGGGGTGTATTCTACCCATCTGTGTGGTAGTTTGTCCAGACTCGTTTCTTATTGTAGTGTTGTCCATACCTATCCTTGGCTCCGCTTCCGACACCCTTTTCCATTGGCTCTACGAAACCTTTCTTTCCTCTAAGGCTGATTTGTAGCTCATTGTTTCATAGGTACATTCCCCTCATTTTCGTAATCTACATCTACCATCTTATATCTGACATCCACTCCCTCCAATATCACTCTCCCATACGTTGTCATATACACATAGTTTTAACACATACCCTCATACCATTACATAGTCCATGTTCATATATACCCTTTATTTTCAAATAAATGAACTCTGTCTCTTTCATTTGTTCATTGTCTACAATGAAATGAATTGTGTCTCTTACATATACACCTCCTATGCGTTGGTATCATTTAGTTATAGTTCAATGATCTCCATTTGAAGTGCCAACAACGGAGGGCCTTGTTGTCTTCTCCGCCTCCACCCTATTGCTCTTATCCCAAATATTACAGGCCATTCCAATAGGCATCCTCACCAATGTGCTTAGGAAATGCTATTTGAAGTCAAATTGGATTAGGTGTTGCAGGAATTTTGTCATTCTTGATAGAAGATTTTACAACAAGCCTCTAATTCAGGATACGTCGCCTCCTTGTTGGGTTTTGTGAAATTTTTTCCCTGGTAAGACACGTAGGCTTTATAGCTGGAATACACCACAAACTAGTTGAAGAGAATGAGACCCTAAGGAACACTCTCAACTATTTGGAAATTGCAGTTGCAGTCAAAGATGTCTTCTCATCTTTAGATTGATGGTTATTCTAGAGGTTGAACACCATGGAATTCTTCATGGTTAATTCAATGGAGGAAAGCACTTCATTCAATCATGACTGAAATAGATGATTACAAGGCACTCCTCAGTTAGTAAATTTTCCCACCTTATATGAATAGAGTTACAAAATTTATGTTTGAAGAAGGTGAAATGACTTTGGGTAGAATTCTTTATTTGGGAATTAATTAAACAAAGTGAACAATTGGGTGTTGTTAGATCATTGAATATGTGTTGTCTAAAAGAATTGTGTGGAGAAAGAATTTGTAGCATTTTTTATTCCTATATACAATGTTGAATTCTTCCTTTGATACCTCTCCTTCGTACACTGGTTGTGAAGGTTGTTTGAAAAATGCAACCATCCGGCAATGTGATATGATGTTTCGTATGCGTTGATCATTTTGGCATGCTTCTTTTGAGTGCGTTGAGTTATCTTAAAAATGGTTCTGGAACGATGTTATTTGAAGACTCTTGAGAATGGAGATATAAAATGGAGCCAAACCCTGTTGGATACATGTTGTGATTTAATGACCATGTAATGGTGAAGAAGGTGTGTTAAACAATTCGTGATAGGACATTAAAGGTATGTCCCACCTCTAAAAAATGAAACTCAGCCATACATGCGAGTTATTTTTTGGCGTGGGTGTGTTGAATGTTTTGGTATGATATAATGTTGAATGGTTTATGGTCTTGTGCATTGAAAAGTTGTTAAATGAATGGTTGTTACATATATGGTTGGTGAATAGTGCTATTTTGGTGAACCTTATATATTTTGATATATGACATGAGATATGAGCCTGGTTATTATATGTATATTGTGAGTGTTTTTAAGACCATAAACCACTTGCACGTTGACCCTTTTATATGGCATATAATGTGAATACCATGTGCTATATGTCATGGACATGCCATATGTATGTATGGTATACATGAAAGCAATATCTAATATGCTATGTGGTGTTCCACTTTTGTGATGGACATATGTCATATGGTATGAAATTGCATGGTGCATGGAGGTATATTGAGAGCCTCCATCCTTATTTGAAGAATTTTTTTGAAGACAAAGTTGTGTGCCAATCATCCTTTTTGCAGTGACATTATTGTGAAATGGATCAAATAGGTGATGTATTAGAATTACTGAATACTCTAATACATTCTACTATGTAAAATATAGTTATGATTGAAAAATCCATTCTCATAGACATTCAAACCTGTTTCCAAAACGTATAAGAAAAAATTGAATTTTTGCAACTTGAATCTCAACTTCAGCAAAAAGAATTACAACAGTGGAGTCATCATTCTGAAATTGTTTTTTTCAGAACATTGAGATAGCCTCCCATCAAAACCAACAATATAAAGTTAAGGTTCATTCACATTCAGTGCCTAGTTCAAGAGAAAATTTGCATGCAAAAGCATAAATTCAGCTTGCACTTCCCAAGCCGGTCATCAGACCTTGGGAAGAGCCTGCCAACAACAAGCACAAAACCGGTCTTGGATATGAAAAGGATGTGTCCTTTCATATTTTAGATTACTCAAAGCCCATTCAATTTCAAAGTGTTGGGTTTCTTCATGACAGTTCACCTTCAGTCGTTTCAGATTTTGGTCCTCTTCCGCAACATATTGTTAAATGCCAACATTGTGACTGAGTTGTCCATATGAAATATCACTGTTTTTATCTTCAACCGTGCAAGAATTGTGGTTAGTGTACTCATTCTTGACACAGATGCTTCGAAAACAAGCCTCCTACAAGACCAAAGATTCATCTTGGATGCATTTCTTCTTGGCAATGGACTTCAATAGGAAAGAAGGTATGTTAGTATATTCCGACACATAGGAAATAGTTAAGTATAACTTGGTCTAGTGTAGAGTTAGGTAAAGTGTCTTTCTTTACTATGTACTTTTTTACTTACAATCCGACGATCATGATATGTAGTGATCCGACGGTTCATTCTCTCCACGGTATTACTGACACTGATTCCGATTGGGTTGGTGACCCTGATGATCGGAAGTCTACTGTAGGTTACGTGTTCACTCTTGGTTCAGGACATATTACATGGGCTTGCAAGAAACAAGGTGCCATTTCTCTTTCTTCAGAAGAAGCAGAGTATTGTGGTGCCGTAGAAGCTAGTAAGGAAGCCTTGTGGCTTCGTCAAATCCTATCAGAGTTTGGCTTTCAGCAGAAGCATTCGACTACACTTTGGTGTGATAATCAAAGTGCCATTCAACTATGCAAATATCCAGTCCAACATTAGTGTAGCAAAAAAATTGAACTGCACATGCACTTCATCAGAAAGCTCATTCACGACCATGTTCTTGAAGTGCAATATTGTTCAACTGATGATCAAGTTGCAGACATATTTACAAAGGCCCTCATAGAGGCGAAGTTTACTAAAATTCGATTTATGGTTGGAGTTCAGGAAGTTGTCACTAAGGGGTGATAGGCTCTAGTGCCTCCTTCCTTCTCCTATTGTGTCATATTTGTAAATCCTTCAATCCTATCCCAAGTTGTTCTTAAGGGGGGATGTTAGGATATTCCGACACATAGGAACAGTTAAGTATAACTTGGTCTAGTGTAGAGTTAGGTAAAGTGTGTTTCTTTACTATGTACTTTTGTAACTTACAATCTGATGGTCATGATATGTAGTGATCCAATGGTTCATTCTCTCCTCGGTATTACCGACACTTGATCTGTGGGTTAACACCCGATTGGTCCATGATCTCTATTTAAAGAGCATGGAGGGTCATTTGTAGGTTAACTGTTCATGAGAGAAGCTTATGTAAATTTTCATTTTTTTATTAATAAATTGCCTGAAGTGGTCGCGTTGGCTCAAGCCATGGACTTTTTCCCTCTTTGAGGGTTTTAACCATGTCAAAAATACTGGTGTATTGATCTGTGATCTGTTTGTGAGCAGTGTCCTTTGGTGTTCTATCTGAGGAACTTACCCTATAAATTCCTACAAGATATTTCACTCATATAACAAGATTTGTTCTCGAATATTGAAAAGTCTTGTATTTAACATCTCTGCATCGTCTCTTCTTGTATATGATAGAGGGGGAAGTGATGGTCATATACAAGTTTCAAAGCCACATCAAGTGAGCCTGAGCCACAACTTGCCATACCATATTTAGTGTTGTAGCCAGAGACAAAGATGTCCTTGAGCATGCCATTGGTTGGTGGTCAACCTTAAACCATATATGTGGGTTTGAGACCTCAATTTTCAGGTTGAGCTTCTCCCTCTTCAAAGAATTGAGGACACTTCCTCTAGTAGAAGACTTCAGCTTCTTGCCAGTTTTGGAAGAGTTCGAGGAATTGCATTAAGCATTCGAGTGTTGGTGGTCATCCTTAAACCACCACCTTATGCCAAAATTTCATAGAGCACATTCAACCTACTCCTACAATGAATTTTTGCATATTTTGTATTACAACTCTCTTCTTGGCCTCACACATACCCCTTCGGACTAAGGGGGGAATGTTGGACACCTAATCCTCTAAGGGTTATGGTGCGGAAGATAAACAATAAAGGGAGTCCAAGAGACAATGGAATATGGAATTTAGCGATCACTCCAATGTATTATAAATGTACATCAAAGTTAATAAGAAATGCAATTCATTGTTTTATCATTCATGTCTCCTCACATTCCATGCGCATCTAAAAATTATCATTATCAATTA
>APFE031618460.1:0-18087 GCA_000404065.3 Pinus taeda | reverse complement strand
TATATATATATATTCACTAACAATTTTATGATTTTTTTCCACAGATGGAGGACAGGGTGTCTCATCACGAGCCAGCCTACCATGATCATAAGAAAGGAGCGAAGTGGCATTCCCACTATGGCCACCACACCAGGGATATGATCCAGTGGATGCCTCAAGAAACAAAGCCCTTGGAACAGGAGGTCTCATCACGATTTGGCCTGACCACTTTCGCTACTTCCTAGTGAATGGCAGTGTGTTCATCTGGTTACCATGTGAGCACATTGCTCTCTACTATGGACATCATAATGCACTTCCCCAATTATACATAGAGGACCATGGTTCCCAAGGGTTAGAAAGCAACTCTGTCAAGGCTATGGACGCCTGCAGGCAACAAAAGCTTTGCTAATGGTATTTGAGTTTTATTTTCTACATCAATAATTATTATAATGCCCTCTTCTTATGTGTTTATATTTTCTATGGGGAGATTATGTCCCTAACTTACTGTGAACCTTTATGCATGAGTTAATCTTTTAAAACCAATCACAACAGTTTTAAGTGGAATAACAGCGGTAAAGTATTATTTCCTGCATATGTTGTCCTTTTTCTTTATCGCATCACCTCACGGCTTCTTATCACTTATTGACAATTCTCGTTACATGCCGTGTTTTCATCACTCCAATATCCTTTATGATCCTTTCATTAATATGCATACCCTGCCACTTTCATTACCCAATCCATCACCCCTGTACTTCACCGCCAGTGCATTATCTTTTCATTCATTCGGTCGTAGGCAACCTATTATTTCAAGAGGGGGCGAGGACCTCTAGTATACTTATGCAGGTGCTGTCATCTTTTCATTTGATTTTGCATAACAATACGACATCCCATGATCATAGAGCATGTGGCATTATAATATTCCTCGATAATGGTATTTATGTTTATAAAGTATCACCTAATAGAGCCATTACAACCATTTGTTGTTCCATCTCTCAGCTCTATTCGTTGCTATGCTTTCCCCACTACACTAATCATTTGCAAAATTCAAGAATCATTGGAGGAAGAATAGTGCGCTAAGAACCTTTAACACCAGTTGTCTCCGATGAAGCCAGGAAAATTCTAGCTCGCACAGGATGGACAACATATTTTACAAGATTTCAACCCCCCAATGAGGAAATTGCCATTGAATTTTTACGGCATCTACAGAATGGACAATCTGTGGTAAGAGGCAGACAAATCACTATAACAGACGTTGTGATAGCAGAAGTGTCTGGGTTGCGGGGAGAAGGACCAGTATGGGTAGGCAAGCGATTAAAGCTACATGATGCTATTGAGGCTTTTAGGGACGAAGGATAGTAGCTAATCAAGAAGGGCAAAGGAATTTGGCCATCTTCTCTTGGAGATCCATGGGGAGAATTTGCATGAATTGTCCAAAACTATATTACCTGTAATGGGCGTAAAGATGTGGTAAGGCCATGACAACTCAAACTTTTAGCAGTTTTAAAACAAAAATGCTCTGTTAATTTGCCTGCACTGTTGAATTCATTACTGCATGACACTGCCGAGAGGCTAAGATGGTCCCAACACATAGAAACAGTAGTTAGCAACCATTGTCTGATCAGGTTAATAGTTAGCTATAACCTTGTCCAACAACAATCAACCTAGGATGATCTAATATTGGCCCTCGAAAGAGGTGAAGCCATGTCAGCACCTAACCCTGTCCCAAAAAGGAATAGGACTGCCCTTTCAGGAAGCATACCTCACAAATGCAGACGATCCACAAGATTGAAGTCAAAATAGGGAGCGCCTAAAAATCCTCAAGGCAGTGCTAGTCAACCCATAGAATTATCTAGCATAGTAAGTGAACAATACTTGCAACTAGAGTTAGAAGGACAAGATAACCCTGAACCAGAACCTGAGGAAGGAACAGGGAATTCTGAAGATGAACAAAGAAATGAATTGGGACCTCCCCCAACACCAAATATGAGTCCCCAAGACGATCTATTGCACGATTTCAAGATGGCCCAGGTCCTGGCCGACATGAATGTCTACATGCAGCCTGAAGGACTACTTAATCTTAACTTAGGAGAAACCTAATCTCCTAGGAATTCTGGCTATACCATAATTCTATCTCGCTCAAAAGATACAAGCCATGAAGCAAAAACAGATACAGAGGCAATTCAGGAATTAGAGAACCAATCTAGTGATACACTCCTAGTGGAAAATAGCCATGAAGGTCTAAACACAGAAAACATAGGCCAAGAAGAAGAAGCAGAGACAGATATTATTTGGGAAGCTGATAACCAATCTAGAGACATGGTCTTATTGGAACAAAGCCAGGGTGAACAGCTAGTCTCTTTACAAACAGAAGCTATTAACGAGACTATCAGCAGACCAATTACTCCTCCAAAAAGGTATAGAGCCAAATTGAAGAAGCTAAGAAAAGAACACCAGAAGCTTCGCAAGACGGTCAAGAGGCTCTGAAGAAAAATAAAATAAATCACAACGGGAAAGGTTCTGAACAATACCCTGGAGATAGTAAATGTGGTCGTGCAAATAGAATTATATGAAGGTAGGGCTACAGGAACTCAAATTGAGCCCATACCTACTCAAACAATCATCGCCCAAGAGGAACATCATGCATATTTAGTAGATGTAGCTACTCTGATGGAGGTTTGGACCTCCCATAATAAAGAAATAAAGACAGAAGACATCCCTTCTCATAGCATAAGCACTCAGACAGGCATACAAGCCAAAGACATCATGACACACCATGACCCCATTATACTGAATCTTCAGGAAGAATTGGCATAGGCTCGGCTCGCATTGGAACGACTTGAACAAGAAACCGTTTCCTAGCAGAAATATCAAGAGCTACAGAAATAGCTTCAGGAAATGAATATAATAGAGAGCGAGACTTTCAACAGATCCAGGAAGGCAGAAGAAAAAATAGAGAATATCAACCTCAAACTAGACAGGGTCATAGGTCAGACAAACACCATATGCTCAATGTATACGTATGTCCAAGCATGTAGGTCTCCCGCCACCAATTATGCCTTGTTTTTGTTAGAATGGTACCTGTTGTTGAAAATTAAAGCCGTGAGGGCTGGTAAACCAATTGAATTAAGAACAATTGAAGACTCTATAAATTTCTACAAGAAACATGGTGTAAAGGTCCAAAGGCTTCTTTGTGAGTTTTACCTGCACAATTTCATATTAGAGAACGAGGTGGAAAAGAACCCTAACCCTTTTGTAGAAGATGTTCAATTCCAGGCATTTATTTCGTTTTCAGTTAACAAACTCAAATGGTTTAAAGCTTATAATGCATTTCAAAGACAGGAACATGGATTGGATCTTTGGGTAATAAGTGAACCTAAGTACCCTTTACAAATGTTTTCCAACCATAAGAGTCTGATGACAAGAGAAGGGGTGATTAAAATTTTAGGGCCCATTCATAAGGAGATTGTATAGAAAGGAGTATCATACTTCCTCTCCATTCAAGAAAGATCTATGTCTGCATCTAAGCTCAGGTGGACAGTCCCCACTAGTAGTGTGCAAGATAGGGAACCATTTAATTATCAAAATTTTAAAGCAGCTGCAACCCGTTTGGTCACCTATAACAATCTTATTTTGAGAGAAGGACCTTATTGGTTAGGATGTCGATTTCGGAGCCCCATTATTTTGTATCCCCCTGAAGGTTATCAAGCTATCTGCGAATTGCATCTAAGCTCAGGTGGACAGTCCCCACTAGTAGTGTGCAAGATAGGGAACCATTTAATTATCAAAATTTTAAAGCAGCTGCAACCCGTTTGGTGACCTATAACAATCTTATTTTGAGAGAAGGACCTTATTGGTTAGGATGTCGATTTCGGAGCCCCATTATTTTGTATCCCCCTGAAGGTTATCAAGCTATCTACGAATTGCTTGAAGGAAAGGAAGGGCCTGCCTTTACACTCCTGGCTCAACATCATGGCTTTAGACCAATTTTTGATGCTCCCTCTCCAGCCTACTCTTTAACTGCACTGCAAAAGAACTACTTACTTTTCATGAGGACATGAAACATGGTAAGTAGGGGAGTATGTTGAGTTACGAAATGGGTATGTATTTACTCTCAATTCCATCACCTTTTTCCTCTTTTCTTATCTCTTTCATATCTTAATACACTAACAAATTGATGGATTATTATAAGAAATGGATGAACTATTCTCAGTTAAGATTTATCCATCATAACTAATTTTTACTCTTCTTTATGCAGAAAAGCGACAAAAGGAACATTTGATGTTCCCTAACGATGGAATAACATAAATCAACAAAGGAAGAATGGAACACGTTGATTGCGGACAGGTCAGAGGACGAATTAGGAGGATCAATGCTAAATAGGAAGGGTGTCTGAAGATAACATTCAGTTGTGAATCCCTCAGGATCGGGAGATCCTGAGGGATTGCATTTATCTTTTACCTCTTTCTAACTATAAAAGAAAAAGATTGTAGGAGGAAAGGGGATCAATCTCTGTTATTTCAAATTGTAATTTTAATTTAGAAACTCTTGTTGTTGGACAACATGACCGTATTGTAATTTTACTTAAGTTCAATGATTAATATATAATTGACATTATTGTTCATTCGTATTCTCTGAAGTAGCTCAGTAGTGTTCGTTGGTGGCTAAGGGCCCAGCCTCTGGTGGATTAAATTGATTCCTTGTGTTATATATTTCTGATTCTCGCAAGTTTGATTGGTTTGATATTTTTCCCATTTTTTGTGAGTTTATACTATTCGCTATTTACCACTTTCCTGTATTGAAGTAGTACATTTTATTTACCTATTTTACAACATTGTCACTTGATTCGATTTACATTTATTGCAGATTAAATTATTTAGATAGTGAATCATATTGATTTAATCAGTTGTAAGAGTTTGGTTATCGCTATTGAACTCTCAGATTGACATTCATTTCCATTTGGATTACTTCATAGAGATTGAGTATGATTTAGATTGAATCAGCTAAGAGGAGATTGGTTATTTCTACTTTACTCTCAGCTGATGCTATTGTTAATTGAATTGCTTGTGTGAGATTTGATTATGATTTCAGCAAAGGATTGAGTCTTGAAGCTTAGATGTCATATTTCCTTTAATAATTGCAATTTGAGTTTTATAAGTGCATTTGTTTACTCTTGTATCAAAGGTTTATACTTCATTTTAAGAAACATTACTCTCTCGATTCATAGCATGCACATATTGTGTACACTCTTGGAATAAAATGACTTGCCTGGGTTGATGATTAATGTGGGGTAATTAGGAGTTTTAAAAGACACCTTTTATCAGCGAACAATTTACCAGATGACGAAGAGGGTGAAGAAGAAATGGAACCCTTTACCAATGAAGAAGTCCAAAATCCAAATGAAAGTATAGGAAACGAGGAATAAAATCATGTAGTATTAGAAATCCCAGAACCACCAATGCAGACGAAACAAATTCCAGAAGTAAAGGAGCTAGGGGGTAACAAACGTCATCGTGCATCTGAAAAATTGGACTCCGATAAGGAAAATCCAAGAAAATATGTTGATAATCAACTAGCATTTGTAGCAACCACACCATCCCAAGGAGAATGGCGGAAAGTAGAAATAAATGGAGAAAAGGGTAACTTGTTTCTCTACATGTTAAGGTTTTTATATTTATTGACTATGTGATTACCAGTCATTGACTGGCTTATCGAAATTCTATATAAGCATCTACAACATGTAGTTTTGTTTTCATTAATAAAATTACAATTTTTCCTCGGGAAAAAATATAGTTCATTAGCGAGTATGTTAGAATATCCATATATTTAATTACTTGTAAATTAATAATTAATTAATTAATTAATTATGAAATTTAATAATTTTAATTAGTATAGAAATTAATGGCATATTTATTTTATTAACTGTATATTAATGTAAAATATATAAAGAAACTTAATAACAATAGAATTTTGAAGAAAGAAGGATAAATATTAATATTAATAGAGTAATATTAGTAATGCTAATACTCTGATGAGAGTATAATGTTAATAATTACCCTTTTAATTTAATATAGAAAAGGAGGGAACAAACCTTTAAAGATGAGAAAGCGTAGGGAGCCAACTCTTATTAACTTATGGACCACCATCCTTATTGAGGTTGTTTGGATGTCTTAATATCTCTAAGGCCTCTCTGAATCTTCTCCTAAAGTAGTGATCATCCTTTGCAATGATAGTAGTGTCTTCAAGGAAAATGTGATTTTTAGTGTGGAGGGAATGCTCTGCAAGAGCAAAGGAGAAAAAGTGTTGATTTCTAATGTCAACACAATGTTATTTTATTCTTTTTTTGAATAACCTATCAGTTTCACCAATGTATATTTTTCCACAGGAGAAATTGATTTTATACTCCTTTTAGTTGATGTTGATCAATGTTTTCCTTAACAAATTTCATATTTTTCCTCATAGTTATTAATGGTTTGAATATAGAACCCATGTTCTTTTTCCTGATAATTTTAGCTATTCTATTTGTTACACCACGTATGTATGGAAGGTGAGATTTTATGCTGGAAAGTTGTAGATTAGTTTATTTTTGTGCATTTTTTATTTTTCTCTCTCTTTTAATGGCCTTGGTAATGTTTGTATCCTTGTACCCAATCTCTTTGAACATCTTACTAAGATGATACAATTCTTGATCCAAGTGATCATTATCATATATCCTAACAACTCTTAAAGTCGTTGTATTAAGGATTCCAAATTTTTTAGCTAGGTAATGGTGGGCATCTGCATGTAGGTAATTTTCAATATAAGTCTTTTTTTTAGTACCTAATGCCCTATGGTCCCATCCTCATTTATAGTAATCAATACATCTAGGAAGGGAATGCAATTATTATCCTCCAGTTTCGTAGTGAAATTTATGTCATCAGATATGCCATTAAGACGATACAAGAATTTTTTTATTTCTCTTTACCATGTTGCCATTTCACATCAGTGTCATCAACATACATTTTCCATCTTCTAGGTTTCAATGGGTAGGAGTCTAATGCTTTATGTTCAAAAATTTTCATGTAAATATTAGCTACAATAGGAGAAATCGGGGAGCCCATAGCAACACCGGTGACATGCTCATACTATTCTCCTTAGAAGCTAAAGAATGTTGAGCAAAGCACAAACTCCCACCATTACCCCACTCAAAAAGTCATAATCCTTAATACATTGACCTTAAGAGTTGTTAGGATATCTAATAAAGATCACTTGGATCAAGAATTGGATCATCTTAGTAAGGTGTTCAAAGATAATGGGTACAAGGATAAAGACATTACCAAGGCCATTAAAAGAGCAAAAGAAAAAGAAAACACTGCACAAAAATCAACTAATATACAACCTTCTTGAATAAATCTCACCTTCCATACATACGTGGCATAACTAATAGAATAGCTAATATTCTCAGAAAAGGGAACATTGGTTCTATATTCAAACCATTAATAACTATAAGGCAAAATATGAAATATTCTAAGGACAACATTGATCAGCATTAACTAAAAGGATTCTATAAAAATCAATTGCTCCTATGGAAAAATCTACATTGGTGAAATTGACAGGTCATTCAAAACAAGAATAAAAGCACATTGTGCTAACATTAGAAACCAATGCTCTCAATCCTCTGCTCTTGCATAGCATTCCCTCCACACTAAAAATCACATTGCATATGAATATCACTACTTTAGGAGAAGATTTGAAGAGGCCTTAGAGATATTAAGACATCCAAACAACTTCAATAGGGATTGTGGTCTGGAAGTTTGTAAGAGTTGGTTCCCTGTGCTCTCTCAGCATTAAATGTTTGTTCCTTCACTTTCTATATCAAATTAATAGGTTCACTATTAATATTATACTCTCATTAGATTATTACCATTAATAATATTACTCTATTAATATTAACATGTGTCCTTCTTTCTTCATAATTCTATAGTTCTTAAGGCTCTTTATATATGTTACATTAATATAATTAATTTAGGAATTAATTCTTCTATATTAATTTAAAATAATTTAATTTAGATTGCCTAATATACTATTTAATTAAATAATATATGAATATTCTATTATACTCACTAATGAACTATATTATTATAATTCCTTCTATACATTTATATAATATTAAATTTAATATAATTAACATTAATGTTACGTTTCTCTTTTTTATTATTTTAATATTTTAGGTTATTTATGAATTCATTAATTAACCAATACTAATATAATTAGTTGATTTATACTATTATATTAATTAGTTATTTCTAACTTTCTGATTAATTAATCCAAATACATTAATTAATCAATCTCCTTACATCATTATATCCTAGTAAATTAATTAATTAATTTGATTCCTTTTACTTTTTAGGTTTTCACTTCTTGTCGATTTATTTTCTTCCTTTTCCTTTTTATCTATTTATATGTTTTTTTATCTCCTCTTTCTCTCATCAATTACTCCTAATGATGGGTCATGGACTGGAATTGAAACGACCATTAAAAATATTCACTGTGGATAAAAATCTAAAAACAGATTCTTCAAAATATATAAGTCGTTCCTCAATCATTAACTAACTAAGAGATTCAATGAAAACCCCTAACAACAATTCCATTATTTGGAATGTCACCATTCATCCTTTTCCTATTGTGGGTCAAGGATTGTGATGGGAGATCGGGGATGGTTCTTGGGTTCTCATAGGTAAGGACCCATGGATTGGGAGTCTCATACATCATATTCTCCTTTATTAACTTATAAATAAAATAAACAAAGAGAGTTTCCACCTTCTAAATCAAATTTCTTGGAGATATTATCTTATGGGAAATCAAGGGTGGCTTTCTTTAGAGGACTTACGACTAGAAGGTGACCATATTGCAACCTAGGAATCTTTTACTAGAGCCCTCCAACAATATTTTGTTACTCTATCAAAAAGACTAGATCAACTTATATGTGATTCAAATCCTAAGTTTGTTTATGAGCCTAATTTTGTTACTTACAGTTGTTTCTTCATAATTTGTAGCCAAATCCTCGTTGGTGGGGAAAAATCTTTGGAAATTAAAGTGCCCTCCAAAGGAAAATTTATTCATTTGGTCCTCCTTAGTAATAATTCTAATACATGGAACAACTTGCAGAAACATTCCTTCCACGAACCTAAGAAATGTGTCCTAATCTCTCAAGCATCTAAATTAGTGAAACACCCCTTTATTAGTTGTCCATTTATGCAATTGGTATGTGTTAGGACTCCATATTGTCTACTTTTGACCTCATATTTTGTTATGATGATACCCTTTTTAGCCCATAAGTAGAAACCCTTGATATCATTTTGACCTCATTATTCCAAGGTATGAAGTAACTCTCCTCATTTACTATATGTTTAATTATACAACACATATTCATGTTATCTTTACAATTAATCTTTGGAAATTGGCTAAGTCGCTGACAATTGATTGGAACTGTTCAAAGCCCACAGAATTGTAATTCACAATTGCTGCAACACCAGAAACAGCAACTGACTAAAGCAGGAAAAGTCTTAATTTGCAAAGGATGAAACAGTAATTGTCGAGCTGGGCAGTAACCATCTGAAGCTGGCAGAACTATACTTGGCCGATGATGATATAGCACAATCAGCCAAACTTAGTCATAGATGTTGGAACACCAGGAACAACATGAAGAGCTTTAAGAAACAGTTGAGATTTACCAAATTGACAACAGCAGTGGAACAGCCAAGGATAGTACAAGGACCCCGAGGAGATAGACGAAGACTACCAGTTTTCCAACAGCAGAAGGTCCGATTAAACAAAGGACGACAAAGATATACATTGTTGTAACAGTATGCTGTAACAAGAATTGATTTCCTATTTTTTTGTACAGAAGGATCAAACTGAATGAATAATGACAATCTATTGTAATAGATGTCTCCTCTATAAAGAGGAGACATCTACAGTTGAAAGCTAGCGAAAGATATAAGGGAAGTATTGTAGTGCAGAGCGGTCTGAACTTCTATTGCAAATAGACTTTTGGCAGATGAATAAAGCACTGTTTTGAGCCTTTTAACTTAGCATCTGTGTTTAGGGGAATCTTGTGAGAGGTACAGGGCCCACCTTCTTCACAAGATTCACCCATTTCTTTCCTGTTAAGTGTGTGTGTGATTTCTGTACGTTTTCGGCCTTGCTTCTGATATTTCCTTTTTGCTGATACTCTGTTTCCTTGATCGATTGGCACTGTGAGAAGTGTGTCACCAGTGATTAGGATTTTTCAGTGTGTATTGGCAACTGGTCACAGAGGCAGGTGTTGAACATCCTTATTCTGAGGACAGGGTCCTAGTCCTCTGTTACAAACGGCCATTATTTCTTTCTGCAGATTTGTTATCATTAATTAATTTCCTTTCATCTCTGCAATAGTTTATAACTACTGTAACACAGAGTAAGGGTTTGATAGGAAGTAGATCTGTTTATACTACAGCCTTTAATGTTTTTAGAATTAAGTGCATATAGTACGAGGTCACCTTTGAAACAAAAGGACTTTCTTGGGTTGACAATTTAATGTGGTACTCGACTGTTTAATCAATAAACAATTTGAGCAGCCAACAGTATGGTAGGAAATCCACAGTCTACAGGTAAACTCTTATATCATTGAGGGACTTTCCATTAAAGAGACCCTAAAAAATTGGTTTTCAAGACATCAAAGGGCTTAACATAGATATCTTCCTTTATCTACTTCTTGTGGGGTGTGGTTGGAAAAGAACCATGATATATTTGATAATGTTGGAATTTCCTCCTTGAAAGTAGCCACTCAAAGCTTAGCAATCATGAAATATTATATGCCTCAAAAACAAAAATCATAACAACATCCACAATGACATATCTATCAAAACTAATTGACTTTAGTATTTTTTTGGTCAGGCTACCCAAGGTTCTCCATCCAAAGGAGGTTCTAATGAGATTATTTTTCTCTCCCAATCACACTATATTTCTCTTTTAGAAAGCATTATCCCTTATTAAAATAACTATGTGGAATTTATGGATCTAAAACTTCATCTTTAGCTTCCTCAAGAACAAAAGATATCCTATATTAATTTGTATGGGGACTAAATTGTTGAGACGTTGTACACTTTGTAGGTAATATTAGTCAATTAGAGTTTAGTCAATCAATGGTTTGGTCAAGAAAGATGACTAGGAATGAGCATCCACAAGTCTAGTTGGGACAATCGACTAGGGACAACAAGTTGACATTCGAATCGAGAGGTCAACAGTCAAGTTAGAAGAGCAGTTATCTCAGTCGAAGTTGATGGGAGATTTAGAAATTGATGAAAGTCTATAGTTGATTAGAGTAGTTGAAGGGATCACAGTCATATGAATGTGCATAATTGACTCATATTGGTGGTTGAAAGTAAAATTTCTATAATGGAGAAATGGTTATGAATTTGAAGATTCTCATGATCTTAACAAATCATCTTCATCCACTTGTATTGGTTCAATATGCTTTGAATTAGGTCTTCCTTATGCCTTTAAAGAGAGCATGATGTAAGGTGAATGAAGGATGATGATGTATGATGAATGATTTAGTATTAGGTGTGGACTAAGGTTCACATTCATTGCAATTAGTTGTATGATTCATTTGAGAACATAAGAGTGATGTGTATTAAAGGTTAGTTGGTTTTCCCAACTAAAGGTTTCTAGGATAAAATATTTATGTTGAGTAACTATTTGTGGTGTTCAATTGTTTATTTCATGATCTTTAAGTTCTCTCATGATCTTTAAAAGTTTATTATAATTGAGCTTCTATTCTAGTTTATACCTCTAGTGATTTTTGTATTTATACTTTCTACATATGTACTAAGAATTAGGTGCCTTAAGCCCAACATCTAATATCAAAGCCATTTCTTCTGGAAGAAAAACCCATTTTGGCTACAGAGAAGTGTCCCTGCCATCAAGGATTTAGGATATTTAATCTAGATATATTTAAGGACGTAATTCTTGTTCAAGATTGGAGATAAGCCTATTCAAGTGGGAGTCTTTAGATGGAAATTCGGTTAAGGAAGGATGGCTATCCATACAAGAATTGAGATTGAGAAGTTTAACTGCCAAAATTTTGAGCTTTGGAAGATTAAAATGGGGGATCTCCTAATAGATTGAGAATAGTGGATCAATATGCATCTTAAACGCCTCCAACTAGAATGTTGATAGAGGATTGGAAGAAAACTGAAAGAAAGATGAGGACTACAATTCAACTTTGTCTTGAAAATTCGGTATTGTTAAATGTCTCGGGGGAAGACACTACCAAGAAACTATGGGATAAGTTGGGAAACTTGTAATAGTTGAAATTATCGGCCAATAAGTTCTTTCTTCTAAATCAAATTTACCTTGCAAGGATGAGAGGGGGTGACTTTGTCTTAGAACACCTTCATACATTTAATATTCTAATAAACTAGTTGGAAATCTCCATTATAGAAGAATAAAAATGTATCATTGTTTTGTACTCTTTGCTGTACTCATGGGATAGTCTAGTCATGGCTATTTGGAGTAACATAGCCACATTAATTCTTGATGATGTGATGGCACCTTTGTTATCAGATGATATGTGTAGAAGGAACATGGAAGAATCAAACAAATATGTTCTTTCAATCAGATGTTGATGGTGGATAGAGGTAAAGATCAATTCTCCAAAGGAAGGTCTAAGTATCATGCTAAGTGTAAAAGAAGATTACGGAAGTGTAGTAAAGAAAAAGGATCTGATGAGAAGTCCAATAAAGGGAAAACTTCTTCAAATGAATGAGGAGATGTGTATTTGTATTCAACAAGTACATATCATTCCACAAAGCATGGTTGATATACCAAAGGATGATTCGACAACCAGAAGTGTTGGTCGAGGTCAAGTTCAACTAGTGCTAAAGGGTAGTTAGAGTAGCAAAATTCCAAGAGTACATGTATTCCAAGTTTGGCTAGAAAGTTGATATTTTTCAGTCGAATGGGTGATGTAAGTGTGCATACCATATTTGAGAAGGATTCAAAATAAATGGTTATATGGAGTGATGGTGTCGGTGAGAGGTTTTCAAATTAGGACATTCTACAAGTTTTCATACCATAACAACTCAACTAGACACAAAAGTGTAGTCATATCTGAAAGTGATGTGTCATCCTCTTGTCTAGTCGACGAAACAATGTTGTGGCATCAAAGAATGGGACACATTAGAGAGAAAGAAAATCGAGACTGATGGTTTTCCTGATAACTCTCTAGAATTTGATTTATGTTAACATCATGTTTATGAGAAAGAGAATCATATTAGGTTTCCATCTGGTGCTACAAGGGAAAAAGAAATTTTTGAGCTAATTCATAGTAATGTATTTGGGGTAGTACCAATGCATCCATTAAGTGACTCAATATATTATGTATCCTTCTTTGATTAATTATCTAGGATGACATGGTTATATTTCTTGAAGAATAAATTAGAGGTTTTCGAGAAGTTTTGGAAGTTCAAATCTCTTGTGAAGAACTAGACATATAGAAAGTTAAATATGTTTAGAACGGATAATGAAGGTGACTTATGTAGTAAATAATTTGAGAAATTGTGCAGCCAACATGGGATATTATTCCATATGACTAATCAATATATTCCTCAACAGAACAAAGTTTAAGGATTAAAATGGCAAGAAACATGCTCAATGGTGTGGGATTAACATAACAGTTAGGGGTGAAGGAAGTTAACACCACATGTTACTTATTGAATAGGTCTCCAGCATCAGCATTAATCGAAAAAAATAAATAAATAAATAAATATATAATAATATTAAATAATTAATAAAATAAATAAAATAAATAAAATAAATAAAATAAATAAAAATAAAAAATAAATAAAAATAAAATAAAAAAAAATAAAAATAAATAAAATAAATTATTATAATTTGTATTTGATAAAAACCCATCACTAACACATCTCAAAGTCTTTGGCTGTGAGAAATTTTTCCATATCCCAAAGGAGAAGAGGACAAAGCTAGATAACAGGGTAGTCAAGTATATTTTCAATGACTATAAGGATGGAATGAAAAGATATAAGGTATTGGATTCAGTGGTAAGAAAGATTGTTTATAGTCGAGATGTAATATTCAAGGAATTTAGGTACTTCCAAGACTAAAAATACTCTAGAAAAGGAGAAAGAAAAACAAAAGTTGGTGTTTGACTTGAAGTCAGAAGAAAATGACTAAATAAGTTGACCAAGTTAGATTAAGAGGTGAAACAATAGAATTTGATTCTAAGGAAATTTGATCAAATAAGGAAATAAATAGAAAGGTATGCCCCACCTAACTTATGTTCTTATTTTGTATTGTATTTTTATCAATGGTGAACCCATGATAGTCGAGAAGGTAGCCAATTCAACAAGGGGTAAACTACGGTCGAAATCCATGGGGGAAGAAATGGATTCTTTGTGCAAGAAAAGAGACATGGAATTCAATAAAATTACCTAATGGAAAGAAGCATGTTGGTTACAAGTGGGTGTTCAATAAAATGTTGAACATAATAGGTAGGGTTGTGAAGTACAAGGTTCGACTAGTGGCTAAAGGTTATTCCCAAGTTGTGCGAGTCAACTTCAGAGAGATATTTCCCCTATTGCAAAATTAACTTTCGTTAATGTATCTGGCTTCAAATTTTAACTAGAAATAGAAAAAATGGATGTAAAGATAGCATTATTACATGGTGATTTGGAAGAAAAAGTATACATGAAACAACTTGAAGGATTTGCAGTAAATGTGAAGGAGAAGTTGGTATATATGTTGAAGAATTCCCTTTGCGGTTTAAATAAATCCCCAAAATGTGGTACCAAAAGTTCAACACATAAATCCAACGATTGTGATTTGTGATAAGACAAGTTGATCACTCTGTATATGTCAATTCTGAAGGAAAGTGTGTCATATTTGTAGTTTTGTATGTTGATGACATGTTGCTTATTGAAAACAGCATGCATTCAATCAATAAGCTGAAGATGCACCTATCCTCCAAATTCAACATGAAGTATTTCAATGTTGCACATGTCATTCTTTGAATGGATATTAGGGAGGCCATGTATTTAAGAAAATCTATATCATTCAAAGGAAGTATGATGAAACAATTTTGAAGAATTTCAGCATGTAGGGTTGTAAACTAGTGAAATTACCTATTTCTATTGGGGAAAGATTAACTGTTGAACATTTTCGAAATACATAGGAATAAAGAGAGGACATGGACCATGTTCCATATGCAATTCTTGTAGAGAGTTTGATACACGCAATTGTATACACTTTATTGGATATTGCTTATGAAAGAAGAGTGTTAAGAAAATAAATGACAACACCTAGAAAAGAGCACTAGTATGTTGTCAAAATAGTACTTAGGTATTTGCATTGCAAAAGTGACTATGCAATCTATTACAATGAAGAAAATTATGATGATAGTGTAGAAATCGTAGAGTTACTTGTCAATGCCAACTAGTCCAGCAATCCAAATAAAACAAGGTTGACTAGTGGATATTTGTTCAACACATTCGGTGGAGATATTAACTAGATAAGTAAACAATAGTCAGTCATGGAATTATCAATGATGAAGGTTGAATACATGAAAGCCGCTCATACAAGAAAGGGAGCAGTATATTTGTGGCATCTATGTTCGAATATTGGGATTTCTCAATAAGTAATACATATAGGTTGTGACAATCAAAATTCAATATTCCTAGCAAAGAACCCAATTAATCATTCAAGGAAATAATATATTGATGTCCATTAGATATATGGTGGAAAGAAAGAAGAATATGTTGGTAAAAGTAGATACGATAAAGAATGTTTCAAACTTTTCAACAAAGTCAATGAGTGCAAGTAAATTCTCTTGGTGTAAAGAGGAGTTGGTTATGGAATCCCTAGTTCTCTATAATCATGGTATTAACAATTCATGCAAAGAATATAACAAGTGGGAGAATGTTGAGATGTTTTTATCTTTGTAAGTAATCTTAGTCAATTGGAGTTCAGTCAACTAATGTTCTAGTCAAGCAAGATGACTTGGAATGAACCTCAACAAATCTAGTTAGGACAATCAACTAGGGACAAGAAGTCGATGACAAGTCTGGATGTTACTGATTAAGTTGGAAAAGCATTTAACTCAATTGAATTCAGTGGGAAATCCAGCAATCAATGAAAGTTGATAATTGACTAGAGCAGTTGAAGGGATCACAATTCATTACATGCGCATAGTTGACTTAGACTTGTGGTGGATTGGAGGTGGACTAGTGGTCAAAACATTGACTACACTCTAGAAACAATTTGAAATCCCAAGATTCTTGGAATCTTAGATAATAATATCCAACCACCGTACTAATTCGAGATTATTTGAATTATGGCTTTCCTATGCCTTTAAATAGAGCATGATGTAAGGATAATGAAGGATGATGATGTACGATGAATGCATTATTATTACGTGTGGACCAAGGTTGAAATCCATTGTAATTAGACATATTAATCTGTTGAGAATATACAAGTATTGGAGATCAAAGGTTAGTTGGTTTTCCTAGTTAAATGTTTCCAAGATAAAACATATTTGTGTTGTATAATTATTTATGGTGTACCATTTTTTTATTTTATAATCTTTAAGTTCTCTCATGATCTCTAAAGTTTTATGTTAATCAAGTTTCTAGTCTAGTTTAATCTTTGGCCATTTATGTATTTGGACTTTTTGTATCTGTATTGAGAATTAGGTACCTTAATTCGAATTTCCATGTTATTCATAGATTGGAAGAAAGGAGCTTCTAATCTTATGAGATACCACTTGCAACCTCTTTTTCAAAACATTTAATATCAACTTTCATCCTTTTCTTGCATCTCCTTTGACCATGTCTATGGGATCATAAATCAAGAGGCAAATAGATTATCCAAGGTTGGATTGGACAAGGACCCACGCACATGTAAAATCACAACAATAAAGGAAGGTCAATAAACAAAATATCTTCATGACACTTAGCACTAAATGAAATTTCTACTTCTTATATGATTTTTTCTTTTCAAAAATGGTACACTAACGGTATATATGTGGTTCTAAATGTGTTTTTTTAATCCAAAACAAGGGTGAACTAATATAAATGGGTGGGATAAATAACATACTTTTGACTGTCGTCTGGGGGAGTTCTATATATAATAGGATAACAAAGAAACTTATTTGATATGGTGGTTATTTTTTTTTGGAGACTCGGACTCTTTTAGACATACACCTTTTTAAGCTAGTTAGCCTTCACGAATTTCTCTTGGAATATATGGATGTAATCTTATTTCCTCTTGCAATATATGGATGCAATATTATTTCATCTTGGAATATATGGATGTAATCTTATTATAGCTAATACATTTACAAATTTTTTCCTGGAAAAAATAAATAAATAATCTAACCCATGTGCCAGTAAAATCCATGTGTGACTAAAACTCACATGCAACTTACCAATTTTTTTATGATTTCATGGTTCATTGGTGAAACCCAAAATCAAGGAAATTTTTAGGGGTTAATATCTACAAATGGGTTGATTTCTCATGCTTTTTCCAAAAAAGGATTTGTCAATTTCCATTTTTTCTAAAAATGATCACCATAATATTATATAATATAATTATTTTGCTTTAAAACTGCCAAAAATTTGTAGAAACTATATAAATCATTAGAAATTTCAATGTTACAAAAATATAAAATAAAATAAATAAATAAAATAAATAAAAAAAAAAACATTTAAAATTTCTTAACTTTGAAATAAATTTTCATCCTTAAAATTATCCCTACCCAAAGTTTTTTTTATCACAAAAACCTAAAACATTTCCCCAAACATTGACGGTTTTTTCAAAGTTCCAATTGAAACTTTGAAGTCTCTATGGATTCATTAGGTTATGATGTGGCCCGTCCACGTGGCCCTGCCTTGACTCCGCTGCGCCTGGTACCTTTCGGATTTGGTGAACTGATTTGGGTGTTATTGCCAATCGGATATGATTGACCTGCTCATTAATGTTTTGTACTCGGTCGACCTACCCCTCGTACTTGGCCTATCCTCCGTCCGGCACCTGTCCGCCTCGATCTGGGGTAACCCTAATTCTCCGTTATGG
>APFE031618455.1:0-10996 GCA_000404065.3 Pinus taeda | reverse complement strand
GTACTAGGGTATGAAACTTGTATTTAATCAAGAGCACTAAGGTCGTTCGACTATGTAGGAGGAGACTCCCAATACAATAGTGGTCCTTCTAAAGAATGGGATGTGAATGCAGAAAATCCTGATTTGGATCTCTCTCTTGCAGCCTTATAGTCTTCATTGTACTTGCAGCCTCATATATTAATATAAATAAAGGCTGATTTTGAGATTTGGATATTTAATAAAGGTTGCTTTTGGATATTCCGATATTTTTGTTTTCATTATGTGATCATTCATGAGTAAATGTGATGTAAATTTAATCTTAATGTTTAAATGTAATAAATTATAATGTATCATTCGGAAACACGTACTCGTTTCCCTGTTTCGTGCGACCTAGGTCTATGGTCACTTCGAAATGGTTCTTCAAGACAAACATGGAGCTGATGGGAGTGCTGAGAAATTCAAGGCCAGATTTGTAGCTCGAGGCTTCTCTCAAAAGGAAAGAGTAGACTAAGATGAGATATTTGCACCAGTTGTTGTATATACCACCATTCGTTCGATCATAGCCCTTGCTGCCTCACAAGGATGAAACCTTCACCAGATGGATGTCAAAACTGCCTTCTTGCATGGTTCACTTAAGGAGGAAGTGTATGTGGAACAACCTGAGGGGTTCGAGGTTCAAGATCATGAGACACATGTATGCAGGTTGAAGAAAGCCCTCTATGGGTTGAAGCAAGCCCCTAGGGCTTGGTATGAGAGGATCGATAACTATCTTATGAAGCCGGGATTTACAAGAAGCGATGCTGACCCGAACCTATACTTCAAGGTTGAAAAGGATAGACCTTTCATTCTGGTCCTCTATGTGGATGATCTGTTTCTTACAGGTGATGACCCTCTCATTCATTACTACAAGAGGGAGTGGGCTTCTGAGTTTGAGATGAAGGACCTAGGACTGATGCATTATTTCCTAGGGTTGGAGGTCTGGCAAAAGCCAGGTGAGATTTTCCTTTCTCAAGGAAAATATTTTGTGAAACTACTTGAGGGTTGTGGGATGTTGGACTGCAAGTTTGTGACTACTCCAATGGAATTCAACTTCAAGAAGCTATGTGGAAGTGCTGCTGGGCCTAGATTGGCAAACCCCGCCGAGTATCGTCAACTTGTGGGGGCACTGATGTTCTTGGTCAGCTTCCGTCTTGACATACGCATTGCTGTGAACACGTTGAGTCAATATATGGTCTAGCTTCATCACATTCATTGGATTGTTGCCAAGAATTTCTTGAGATATCTCCGGGGCACAATCCACTATGGATTGAGATACATTGCCGGGGATTTGAGACTACATGGATATACATATGTTGACTAGGCTGTTAGTGTGGTGGATCATAAGAGCATGTCTGGGTTTTGCTTATCCTTGGGATCTTCCTCTATATCTTGGATGAGCAAGAAGCAGAAATCGGTTGCACTAAGCACCGCCGAGGCTGAATACATTGCTGCGAGTATGGCTTGTTGTGAAGCAGTTTGGTTGAGGAAGCTCTTTAGTGAGTTATCTAAGCACATGCTAGATATCACCATGATCTTCTACGATAACCAGATTAGGATTTGTCTATCAAAGAATCCCGTGTTCCATGATCGCTCTAAGCACATTGATATCAGGTAACACTTCATCTGGGATATGGTACAACGGGGAACGATTAGGCTCCAACACATCGGGACATATGGGCAGGTTTTGCAGACATTCTCAGAGTCTCTCGGGAAGGTCAAATTCTTAACCTTCCGAGAGAAACTTGGAGTCATGGAACGACCCTCTTATGAGGGTCCCGTATGAGTTGGAGACAGAGCTCTAGGAGCTCCTGGGGGCGTGGGGTACTTCTTCGAGCTAGCTATGAGCGGCCATAGGGTGAGTGGTTCACCTTCCCCTAGTGGTGTGTTGGATACTGGGTGAGTGGTTCAACTTCCCTTGTGATACCCCATTATGGTTGACATGTGTGTAGGGTGGGTGGTTCACCTTCCCCTACCCAGACACATGTATGTAGGGTGAGTGGTTCACCTTCCCCTACGATTGACATATGCATAGGATGAGTGGTTCACCTTCTCCTATGGCATATGAGCATGATGAATGGTTCATCTTCTCTAACTGATGCCCCGACACACGACTCATGAGAAGTACCTCTCATCTGGCCAATGAGTTGGGAAAAGTTGGTTAGGGACCATAGCACTACCGTTGGACGCATCGTGTATTGCCGTACCACCTATTACTAGGATGCATGGTGTTTAGCAACTTGGTTTGGGATCAAGGTTTGACTTTAGTCAGTGGAGAGTGGTATGATACACTCTTGATCACTTCTTCTTCATTATTACTTCATGGTTTAGCAGATCAGAGCAGAGTAGAGTAGGGCAGTGATGGCATGGCTGGTACAAGATGACGACTTGGCAAGATGATGTCAGATGGTTTGGCAGGTGGAATTCTCCTTAGTTGAGAGAGAGTGTTAAAATTGGAAACTAGGGCCAACTTCCACCTTAGGACAACTCATATGATGAAGATGATTATTACATTGGATTCCTCTTTTGGAGAGGTACAATTTTGATATAAAGATCATCTCATTCTAAGAAGCAGAAATTGAATTATGAATTTATTCTTCTTATGGACAAACGATTAAGGTCGGCCTTAGTCAAATGTAGGCTCATGAAGCCCAATAGATGGGTCTCCTCACCCTCAACAAATTATATAAATAGGACTGACCCTTACCTCATTTGGACGCTCACTCATCACACATTACATCATCTCTCTCTTTTTTGTTTGGTTCGTACCACTTGGAGGCAGCTTCTCTTCTTTGCATGTGTGGCAGTAGGCTGAGTTTTTCTGGGTCAAAACAGGTCGAAGTTTCAGAGCATTGACGAAGGGGGATTTGACTGGTGTTGACCTCAGATTTTGGGCCATAATTCTGATTTCTCTAGGCCACATTTATTGGCACAAAAACCGAGGAGTTTGGGACAGTTTGACCAACGTTGACTTCAGATTTGACTGCATAAAATTACAACAGTGTTTCTCTCTCCTTTGATTGTGGTTGATCAAATTGTTTTGGGCTGACTTTAACTCTCCTAAAATGCCGAATTGGACTGCTGTTGACCAAGCTGCTTGGAGGACGTTTTGAGGCAGGATTGACCACCATTGACTTTCTGGTTAGGAATGCATTGATTGTTGGTTTGATTGCTGATTTGGCAGATCTGTTTTGGGCTTACATTTATGATATTTGTACTCTCTCTCTGCTGAACTATTGAAGAATAATAAGAAGATTTGATCAAAGGGTTTCCCCACATTGGGGTTTGTTCGTGGCATCCGCTACATCTTGTGTCCTCTTGTCTTGTCTTGTTTTCTGCATATAATTTTATTTTCTATCTGCGTTTACTGTCAATGTTTATAAGTTTATGTGATTGCTACTAGATATAATTGGAAATTGTCATTAGGTTGCTAAAGGAACATCGAAGTAAATTGTGCTTAAGCATAGAACATACCATTGTTATAAAAAATTAACAGGTACTGATCCATGAGAGGAATACTCAACAACTGGATCTAATCTATTGATTAAGCCT
This sequence comes from Pinus taeda, assembly GCA_000404065.3. Classification (NCBI taxonomy): domain Eukaryota; kingdom Viridiplantae; phylum Streptophyta; class Pinopsida; order Pinales; family Pinaceae; genus Pinus; species Pinus taeda. The sequence goes on along the minus strand of APFE031618455.1, from coordinate 7,429 downwards.
TCATGGCTAAATCTAGATCTCTTGCAGCTCCTCCCTTGGAGCCTGCTCGATCTTGCATATTGGAGTATCAAACTCTTCAATCTAAGGATAATGCTGCAAACATAGTGAACCCATCCTCCAACTTGGCGGTCAAGTCATCAGTCCCTGTCGAAGTTGCTATTTGCTTCCCCAACTTGTTCTTCTTCTTCTTTGGACATTGGCTGACGTAGTGATTAAGCTCACCACATCCGAAGCACTTGACCTTCAATAGGGATTTCTTCTTCTTCTCTCCCTTCGAGCCTTATCCCTGACTGGGACCTTTCTTCGCTTTTCCTTTCCCTGCTAGAGCTACATTTTCCTCCTTCTCTAGCTTCAATCCCTTGCTAATGTTACTCGTAGTACCCTCTACGAGACTGAGCCTTAGCTCCTCTTGAGTGAAGTCACTCCATAGGCGCTCCCATCTAGGAAGTGTGTCTCGCCCAAAAATTACTTGGATGAATGTACGCCACTCCTTGGTAAACCCGTTGAGTGATGTGCGCACCTGCTCACTATCTGACAATTTCTCTCCAAGAACTGCAAGTTCATCTCTGACACCTTGAATCCTAGTGAAATAGTGTTAATTTTTACATTGCACCATGCTGTATCAATTACTTTAGCCCAATTCACTTATTCATTTGGCGATCTTCTCAATAACAATTAATTCTTCCAATAAACCAGTGATTGAAGATAGAACAGTAAATGCAATGACAATAGGAGACACTCAACACATCAACAAGAGACACCAATTTGGTCAAAGACTAGGGAAAAACCCCACAAGGGGGAAATCCTTTTGAAATTCTTCTTCTATTAGATAGTCATAAAATGTTCAGCAGAGAGTACAGTGCGCAATGTCCATCAACAAGAGTCAAAGTCAAAGGATTTGACTCTCAACCAAGTCAAACCATAAATCCAAGATACCAATGATGAAAAGTCAAATCTGGTCAACTGTCATAAATCTGCAATTCTGTCCATGTCAACAGTAGTGAAAGTCTGCCCTAACCAGTCAATAAAGTCAACCATCAACCCTTCAAATCAGCAATAAATGTGGCCTTGAATGCAGGTCAAAGTCAGCCCAAAATTAGTCCAGAATCCCAGTCAAACTCAGTCAAAGGAGAGAGAATTTCCTATGGTCAAATCAGCGATTTCCAACGTTCAAAGTCTGCAGTCAACCCCTAGTCAAACTGCCCAGATTGCTTCTATTCTTCTGCCAGTCAACTTGGCCTCAAAAGATTGAAGTTTCCCCTGTCAAAGCAAGTCAAACCATGAAGAAAAACTCGGTCATACTGCCCTACAAAAAGTCAACACAGAAAAAGTCAAAGATGCCTCCAAGGACCTTGCACGTGTGAAAAGAATAATGCTGCCTCAAACCTATATGATCCATACAAATCAAGAGAGAGAAGAAGAATGTGTTGATGTGATGTCGAAATGAGCTTGAGGTCACTTGTATTTATATGCAACTTTGGAGGGGCAATTTGTTCTTAGGTCGACCTTGACAATTTGTGCAACTGTGGGCTTCACTTCAAAAATACACTTTCCCATGTTTGAATCAAGTGATTCAAAGGTCAAAATTGGTCCTCTCGGAAAGAGGACTAGTCCCATGATTGGAATTTGTCCTTGGGCTGCCAAATTAACTGATAGGACATCATGTTTTTGCCCTTCTGTATCTTAACTGTCCTCAGCTTCTCCTTGAGAATCATTTTTTGTTTCTCAGATGGATCTTGGTACAACTTCACGATGACATCCCGCATGTCCTTCGCTGTGTTCCTCTCTACGATATGCGGGACAATGTGATCTCAAACCCCATTGAGAACCATCCTCTTAGCCTTGGCCATATCCTTCTTGTACTCATGGTACTGGATAGGATCTGTTGGTTCAACAATCACTGCTGTCACAAACTCGTTTAGACCTTGCTTATCCAAAAGGAATTGCATCTTGGTTTTCCAGATACCAAAGTTTGAGGCTTCGTCCAACCTATCTTGATCTTTGAGTTTTGTTGCAACCATCTCCTTTGAAAACTGGGAAACTCAAATAAGCTGGAGAAAAAAAACTGGGAATTCTCCTTTTGCTTCTGGCAAACTAACTTGGCCTTCTCGCTATTTTGAATATAAACAACTGCCTTTGAAGCTTCTCCCAATAGAAACATTGGCACTCTTGCTCATGAAGCATGTCCTTGGAAGCTTCCATAATGGTTCTGTTCTTGCTTTTGGCGATTCGATTTTGTTGAGGATAGTAGGGAACTATCAATGCCCTCTTAATTCCAGCATCGTTGCAGAAAGCAATCAATTCCTTGGATACATACTCTCCTCCATTGTTAAACCTTAGAGTATTGATCCTTCTTCTTGAAGCATTCTCAACTTGTGCTTTGAATTCTCGAAAATTCTCAACTAATTCATCCTTGTATTTCAAGAAATAAATCCATGTTTTTCGAGAGTAATAATCAATGAAATTAACATAGTACATATGACCACCCAAGGTCTTATCAGACGCAGACCCACAAGCATCAAAATGCACAAGATCAAAGATTCCTTTGGATCTACTATCACTGCTAGTACATTGTCCTTTAACATTTTCCCCAAGAGCACATCCTTTGCATACTTCATCATGCTCAATTTTGATTTGAGGTACACTTTAACAAAATCTTTCAATCTAGACAAGGCTTTATTATGAACATGAGGGCGTTTTTGATGCCATAGCTCACAAAGATCAGTGTTGTTGTGTAATGAGGCTTGAATTGAGCGTCCGAGGAGACAATATTGAACTCCAATTCACACACCAATGACTTTGGCAGGTTCAAAAGAGGAGTCCTTCCATATTAGAACTTGTCCATCAACGAAAGCAATTCTATATCCTTTGTCTTCAAGAGATGAAATAGACAACATGTTCTTCTTCAAACGAGGAACATATAAAATATTGTTAATAGATACATCACCTCCTGATTCCAGTTGGAAGGATGATGAACCAATGCCTTTGACTTCATATTTGCCATTATCTCCAAGATCAACCCTTTGTGCTATCTTCTTTTCAATTAATCAGAGAGATGTTCACAACTTCTAGTCATGTCTGTAGAGGTACCATTATCCAGCAACCATATCTCATAATGACCTGCAGTGGAACTTGTAAAAGGAGAATAAAATGAATATTCATCATCAAAATCTCTCTTTCTACGTCTCCTCTTATGTGAAGATTCATTAAGTTCAGCTGTAGAAGCACGGCGCTTCTGTTTCCTCTTTCGATCATCATTGCTACGATAATAACTCTTTTGATAGTCATCCCTTTGATATTCATTCCTTTGAGGACACCTGTTTTAATAATGACCATATGCTTGGCAACGGAAGCATTGCACATTTGTCATGTCTCTTTTATCTTGAGGAGGAGGTCTTCTTTGTGGAGCAGGTCTTGAATTAGATCTTCTAATTGAACTTCTTTGAAATCTTCCAAAATTTCTTCTACCCTTGTTATTCTTTGAGTGGGCTGCAAAAGCTTGAGTGTCTTCCCCTGGATTTGCAATCTTGCCTCTGGAAAGGAGCCTTGATTCTTCTTGAGTGCAAGCGACCGATAGCTTTTCAAAATATGGAGCAATTTCTCTTCCACTAATGCTTGCTGCGAAAGGATCCCAGGAATCAGGAAAGCCACCCATTTGCCACAACTACAAAGACTTTGCTGGATACTTTTTGGTCAATGGCTTTGAGTTGATATCTTATTTGAGATATTAAGTATGATGCTACAATATCATTCTTTGTCATTTTGATCTCACGACCTTGACTCCTTAGACTTGTAGATTGATCGATGTTATTATCCAGAGATCCCTCAACTCCAGGATCACTCAATGCTCCATTCCCTCCTTGGGGAGCTCAACCAAGGGGAAAATATTGATTATGAAGCTGTCCTCTTAGATTGATGGGTTGATTCACATTATTAATGGTATACAATGCAATAATAACATCACACATAGCCTTAGCAGTCTTATCTTCAGCAATATATGGAATCAATTGATCCCTAACAGAATCCAATATGATGCAACATGAAGTTATCATTCTCTAGTACAAAATGCCAAACTGTGAAGTACCTTTGATATATCTAAGTTTTCTCTGTGGCATTCCAATGTGTTTGCCTAGGATAGTTCAAATTTTTTGATGACATTCCAACCGCAAAAGTTATGTTTGTTCTAATTGTGGTAGGATAGATCAATCCTTCTACAAGTTGATGATAAAGTAATTCATTCACTAACTCAGATTCATCTTCTTTCGAAGTTTAAGTTTACCTCTATTGCTGTTTTGTCAGAATTACAATCTTCTATTCTGAACTTTTCAAAGAATTCCAAAGTGTACTTTGTTTGTGAGAAGAAAATTCTGTTTAGTTGTTTCCAAACTTCAGTGCTTAAATAGTAATGTAACAATCTCAAGTTAGTCATATCAAATGATTTAGAAAGACTTCTTTTCTTTCTGAATCAAGTCATCACTATTACATGCAATTAAGTCATCAATATATACAACTACATTGATAATTTCTTCACATTTTTCTTTGATATAGAAGTTATGATAAAAATCACTTTTCTTGAAACTTCTAGAATCAAGATGCTTATTAATCTTTTATATAATGCCTTGAGGGGCTTGTTTTAATCCATACAAGGCCATCACCAACTTACATACCAACTTTTCTTTTCCTTCAACTGCAAATCCTTTCAGGCTGTTCCAAATACACTTTTTTGTATATTCCTATTTAGGAATGCATTTTCATCACTGTGAAGATCTCTTCACCCCAAAATTTTGGACAGGTTATTTCGATTTTAATGGGGGGTGAACATTGCTCCTTAACTTTATAGTATATAAATGCCAGCATGTTCCATTTGTACTTTACTAACATATGAGTGGTTGTCTGAATGGAAATATATATGGAAGCTTTTAGTATGGAATCTTGTTGGAATAAAACAATGATGTTTACCATATAAAGTTTGTACGTGATATCTTTTGACTCATAGTGACTGGAGTGTCTACAATGCTAATTTACAGATATTCTAGGCACAGTTCATTACTATATTCTTTGAAACTGTTTGCGTATTTTACTTCAGAAGCATTTTTCTTTGTTGTTGTTATGTTTTTGCAGGTGTGGGTTGGTAGTGCTTTAGAGAAACTTGATTCAGTCTTGCTTGGAGTTTGTCAAAAGTTCAATCCAGAGAGCTATATAACAGTTAGTAATTTAACTATCTTAGATTAATTTTGTTTGAATGTTATGGGTTAGATTAGTAGCTTCTATTTTTTAATTGTCTTTTCAAAAGCAACTCTATTTTGATATACATGATATCATATTAGTTAATAAAAAGCTGCCATTACATGATTGCAGCTCTTGAATATTATTGATCACTAATTTATCCCTCATACATTTTTTTGACATTTTTATAAGCCATATTTGTTTTGTACTTGATAAACTATATGCCTTTATGAATTCAATGTATTGGAGTATTTAAGAATAAATAAATTAACCACCAGAAGCCTATTTTATTGAGAGTATGTTGTTACAGATCAGTGTTCCTCCATCCTACAACCAAAACTTCTTATATATAGAATGCAATGCATACTAGCATGCAATGTGTTACCTCCTAGGCCTGCAGTCAAAGGTATTCAAGTCCCTGATTGGAGTGAAACTCTAGGGGCATTTTATAAGCTGTTGATTGTCACCACAACAACTCTTCTTCTCACTCCGGGCCAGTTCTTTTCTAACAAAAGTGGGGAAACCCTAGAAGAGATTACTTTAAGATTTTCTTTAGAGCAAAAGTGATGACTGACTACCAAGAGTAGTGTCTATCCAATTAGGTGATGAGTCAAGATCAAAAAGCAAGGAGACTTGATTATTATGGAGAAGACGTAGTTAAGCCATTCACTGATGTGCCATACTTTGTTGAAAGCAGATATTTAGATTATGCGATAACAAGTGAGAGCTCTTATACAAAATGCACCATCACAACCATGAAATTATAACCAAGAATAATGTGCAACAATGGATGAGATAGGAAAGCTGTAATATGAAACTATAAATAAAGTAGACAAAGTAAGACAAGTTTCTTATTGAATGAACAACTACTTATACATCATTCTTTTTCAAATCTAATTTCACAACAAGATCTAGAGGTCTGAATAGGTTACACCTGACCTTCCTTTCTAATTAACTCAGCCCACAAAAAGTGTGTGGGTCAACACTAACCAGAAAATTATAACAGCAAAATCCTTCAATAATTCGAGGTTACATCAAGGATTGGGTAGGGTTTAATGTTATTTTTTCAAGTGCAATAGATACAAGCACAATATTTCTGAACTATTGGTAATTACTTCGAATGATATAGATCTTCTTTTAGCAATTTCAGTTTATCATTGTTAAATTGGCAACTAGGGGATGCATGGGTGAACTGACATACGTTGTGGAGAGAGAACGAATGGAGGTTCCATTAAAATAATATGATGCATGTGGAGAGAGAACGAATGGAGGTTCCATTAAAATAATATGATGCATGTGGAGAGAGAACGAATGGAGGTTCCATAAATGGGCATGCGGAAATCATATGTGGGAAAATATACGTGGCTTATATATATAATGGAAATGGCCATTAAAATATAAAGAAATACGTATATGTAAATAAAAGATAATTATAAATGGAGCCGACATGAGCATATTATTTGGAGAGTCGGCCGCATGGATGGACGCGTCGTTTAAAGGAATAATCCGCATATAAAAATGTTGAGGTTTCATTCGGAATGGGCATAAAACGAATGGAGTCTCTCGCATTCCAGGAAGTGAGCCGCATAGCTCATGCGTATGAAGGGTTGACTACGCGTTCTTGGAGCTTGGTCAATTAAAGACGGGTCGAGAGATAATAGAACAGTCTCGGTATATTGCAGCGCGGGTTCACATGGGAAATTGTTACGCTCGGGTATCCACATTGAGTCCGCAGTCAAAACGTAAGGTGTGATCAGGGTGAACGAAACTCGGGTATCCTCAGTCAAAGCGTAACTCGGGTATCCGCATTGATGAAGCAACAAGGTTCTCGGAAATGTGTTGAGGACGCAGACATATATATATCTCGGCATACCTGAATTTGATGACGCAGTGATCTCAATCCTGGATGACTGTGTATCTAATGCAGCCTCGACGTGTTATAAACAATGAGCAGGGACATAACAGTGACATGAGTTTCAGACAATCTCGACATTCCAGTGTTGGGCTAAGCTCGCATGAATAAGAGCAGTGTTGACATCATACTCCTGTAGCTATAGAACTTCGGATGGAGATGGAACTGTAAGACAGTCATGCCATGACCTCGGTATTACAGCGAAGGATATTCAGACCTGTTATCTAATAGCCTCGGCATATGTTCATACGTCTCGATGATATACATTTGGCAGTATAATTGTGTTGAAGC
>APFE031618454.1:0-10998 GCA_000404065.3 Pinus taeda | reverse complement strand
TGAGGAAATGCAACATATTCTTTTTTTGTTGCATGAGGACATGCAATATATTCGGTGTGGGGGTTTGTTGGGCCGTGAATACGACCACCTTTTTAACACTTATTTCATCCATTTTTACTTTTCTTTATCATGTTATTAATCACGGTTTATCATATAATTCTATTTTATAATGATTTATGCTCTTATGAATGAATATTATTTATTATCCTTTATTTCTAATAAATTGCTAATTATGAATGCTTTTATCAATGATAGTTTCAATAAATTAGTTGTAACATTATTCACCATTTTTAACCTCCAAGATAATTTCTAGATTGAAGATTTGTCCATTAACTGTGCGAACTCAGAAATTTGTTGGAATAAGAAGTGACATTTTTGCGGTTGTGATCATGAGCAAATGAAGAAGAATTTGGAAAATCTGGAACATGGGTTGTGTCCAGAACGGACCCAATTAACATTCCCAAAGAATGGTTTTCCCAAATTCGGCTTGTACTTAGAGAAATGCAGGGTTATTTGAGCACGATTTTCTCAGTTTTGTTGTTGCGACCGTCCTCCAAATCTCAGCTGCAAATCCAAATTCACCTTGCTCTTGTTGAAAGATAGATGGAAATATATTTTATTGTTGATCAATTGGTTGGAAACAATCCAATTTTGTAATAGAAATCATGTTGTAATTATCTTTGTTGTAACTTCTCTCTGATCTCTCTATTTAAATGAAAACAGAGATCAGAGATGGGGATGGGAAAAAAGATGGAAAAATGGTGGAGAATTGAGGATGAATTAGAGATTCAGAATTGAGGATGGTAGAGAGAATGGATAATGGCTGAGAGATGGAGAGATTTCTTGTTGTAATTCGTTGTAACTCTGCTTTGATATTTTAATATAAATCTGGTCGCTATTCCATCGTTGATCCCGATGTAACCCAACAGCATCCGCTGGCAGCTAAGGGCCCAGCCTCTGGTGGAGTACGTTGTTGCTGCTATATATTATATTTTTGGTTGATGAATGGTTTTCATTATTAGCTTTATTTGGTAATCTAATATGTTTTATTATTTTACATCACGGTTCTACTATATCTGATTTATGTTCAATTGAGTAATATCGTTCTCTATGACAGGAACGTCGTATTGATTCATCTTGACTTGGTAACACATTGTTGTTCTTTTAATCATTGATATAACGTTGTTGATCCTTACAGAATGTATTGTTGTTCAATTACAGCTTGTCCGTGTTGTGACACTTATTAATTGGTATTACTGAATTCATCTTATAGATTATATTTCCTTGCGATTGTTGAATCTATTGACGTTTCTGTTCCATTACAAAATACAGTCGTTTTCTTTATAACTAAGACTGATAATTGGATTACCAAATCAGATTACTATTAAGGTGTACCATGTGTTAATTTATTATGCATTTGTATTTGGCTTTCAAGCGTTGTTCCATATTCTATCATTAATCAGTTTTGTTCTATTTACCGTGTGCTATTCGATTCATCTTTAAAGATAGGGGATTACCATTTGATTTCTGTAGAACACGATTGTTGCATTTATTCTTGTAGACTAAGGTGTTGTTGCTTATTGAATTCAGTTGTTGTTACATTTCCTAGCTGTTGTTCCATTTCCTTTTATTCGCATTATCTTTGCTTTGGTGTGAAGAATGATCTGAAACAGTAATGGGCATTGACATTTGTTGTCTAGTTCCCAGATTGATGATCTGTTCCTTGATTATCTTCAACTACATCAATTTACAAAGGGATGAGTTATTGTTACTGTACCCTTGACTAATCATTTGCTGTAGTTTTCTGAATGCATGATTTAAGTCTTAAGGTGCTTTGTTGTAAGTAGATCTCATTTTGAGCATCCGTTTACTCTTGTATTTTGAGCACTGTACTACATATTTCATAACATTACTCTTGAGTAAATAGCTGCCTCAGACTGAGTACACTCTTGAAATAAAAATTCGTCCCTGGGTTGACAATTAATGTGAAGGTAATTAGGAATTAAAAAGACACATTTTTATCGCTCGACAACACCATATTTTAGATATTTCAGATTTGTGCCTTCTCCTCGCTCCTTCGTGTACACTTGTTTCAAATCAAATCATTCAGAATCAACCCATCACTTGCACACATGACACTTCGATATCCATCTCCTTATATAGCTATTTCCTTAGCCAATACCTTAGGCCAATCCCTTAGTACTGTTGATGGTATTCTTTGATGGGATCAAATAAATTTTTTCACTCCAAATACTATGGGCCAATACTATGGTGCGTAATATGTACATGACTTTACTTCACCATACCTACATATGTAGACGGTCTTTATTCTCAGGATCCACGTACACTCTCTCGCACTTTATCTTTACCATTCCTCTGTCTCTAAATTGATATTCCTTTTTTCATATTAGCTGCAACATCTGCATAACCATCATGCCAACATCGTTATCAAGTAGGTGTCCATCAAGGGAAACAAATTAGCCATAATTCCAACAATATCACCCTTTGGACTTGATGGAAAGCACTTTGGTGTTTTTGATCATCGTGACTTGTAAATACATGTAAATGCATATGTAAACACGCTAATCTTATCTCCCAAGACATCTCTCCAATCTTCTCTCCAAACACCAATATTCTCTCCCCCGACATATTTCCAAGCTTCTCTCCAAACACCAAGTTTCTCTCCCCATTTGAAATCAAGGGAAAAGGGCTGACCAATGCTAAGTGAAGACTTCTCTTCCCCTATGTGAGAGATTATTACTAGAGGGTTGATTTGTTGAAGATGGAGAATATATACTAACCATGCTCCCCCTAATCATAAGCTAAAGTTCTTCAATGAAATACTTGATTCTGTTATCACTAAGATAGAAAGAATTCTGCTGCTTCAACCTTTAACCTAATGTAACTATTTCAAACCACTTGAATTGGAAGTTAGTCCTTCAAATCTGAGAGGGCTCTCTCAAATATTATCAAATCTTCTTGAAAAAATTAAAACAGTCAAATGACTAACTTTGATTTCTATTTGTGTTTTTGTAGGTGAACAAAAACATGATTACTACTACCATTGGGTATGGAGTCAAACTACAGAGATAAAAAGAAAAAAAAAGTTTAATGGAAGATGAGGCATCTATAGCCTTTAAATTGATACAAATGAACAACTACATTCATACATAGTATATGAAGGAAATTGGAACAACTTAATGAGATTTCCAAGTAATCAAGATACTATGAGAAACTGGAAACAATCTTGACAAAACCATAAAAGCCATGAAATGAATCTCAGTACATAAACAAAGTAGTTGAAAATTTATATTAAATGATCAAATATTACAAAAAGGTCAGTTCTTCATATTCTTCATCAACCCTTCTCAAAGTCGAAAATCTTTCTATTTATAGAGAAATATCTCTTTACATATCTTACCGCTTGGGCCAAATTTGATTCATTAATCTAGAGACCTAGTCCTACTTTTCTTCTAACTAACAGAATCCTTTTAGGGATTTTCTATTTTAAAATAGGTTGACTCAACTAGGACTCTACTGGAAAAAAATCACAACCACATCTTCTTGATGTAGATAACCAAATCCAACTACATGCTAGCTTTTCTAAAGTGCCATTAAATCTTCAAACTACTGATAGACATCAATTTAATTTCCTTTATGTTGAATGTCTTAATGAGCTGTTTGATTTGTAGATGTAGCTATTCACTAGCCTGACAGGCTGAAAAATAGGACCTTATCATGATGGCATAGACACCCTTCATCATCTAGAATCCACCTGGAGCTTCGATGTCTGATATCAAAAATCTTCAAAAAGGTAGAAAAACAGAGTTTTTTCATGATTTCATAGAAAAACAACATTTTCAAAACTTTCATAGCAAACTTTCGTAGCGACTATGAAAAACACTCTTAGGCTACACTTTTCTTCCATCTGCTGGTCCTAAGGTCTTTGTTGATGTTCATGAGCTAAACATAAGCCTCCAGAACTTCCTTTGTTGAACTCTAGACCATCCTTAAACCCCAATGAATGCTACAATAATTTCATAGAAAAAACTTGGCTTCACTATGGGTAGTTGCTAAGAAAGTTGCAAAATTTTGATTTTTTCAAGTTTCCATGATTCTAACGCCTCCTTATGACTTCTAATACCATGTTGACTATACACATGTCTAAGTTAACTAAAATAAGTATAGTAAATACAAAAGTGGGATAATTTTCCATATCATGGAGTACCACTTACTTCAGCAATAATCTTGAGGTTTTGCTTCTTGAATTTAGCCTGGATCATCTCAATCTGAGCTTTTAGTGTTGTAACTTTTCCTTGTAGGATTTTTCTATCTCCTTGAAACCATCTATTTCTCCTATACATGTGTTCAAACATTCTATGTAAAGACAGAGTCCTTTTATTCGTCTATTTAAACTTATATGCAATCTCATCATAAAAGTCTATTTGCTTCAACACTTCATATTGGTATGCATCAAACTCCAACTTGGTCTTAATTAATTCTTGTATGGTCTCCCTTAACTGCTCTTGTAATATTTCTATTTCACTCTTTTCTTAAACAATCTCCTTGACCTTCTTTTGTTTTAATGGTTTCCTAGATAACACTGTTTTGCTCAATGGTACTTCAGGTACCTTCTCCACTTGCCGCATTGATCTTGTGACAAGTTTCCTTGGTCTGAAAATGAAACCCTGCTCTTCTTGAGTAAAATCCAATTTCTTTGTTCTCTTTCTTTTCTTCTTTGCTCTAGTTGGGATCACTTCTACAGGCTTCTCATCTGGGCTTTCTTCAATGTCCATGGATTCTAGAATATCAGCCAATGTTCCCTTCTTTGCACTCTATTCTTGTTCTTTCTTTTGTCTTTTGGTAACTCTCCTCTTAGAACTTGTAGAAGCCTCAATTATAGGTTGTTTCTCTACCAATCACTATTGTTTTACTCTAGGTTGTTTCTCTGTTGTAGGCTATTGTTCAACTATAGGTGTTGCAAATTTGGATTTTGGAGTTTTTCTAGAGGGGGTAGCAACATCAAGTTTAGATCCACTTAGGAATAAAAATGTAAGCTAGTCTCTATTCAATTTATTCAGCGCTTCAACTACTAACAAATTTATAAGACCATGATGAAAAACAGAGGTACTACTTGCCTCTGGTTTAGCTTTCACTTTGTCATCCATCTTCCCTAAACTTTTGAAGAGGTAAAAGGAATGTCTAAGGGTTGTTTACCTGTGAAGTGAAGAAGCAACCTGAAATGATATTTACGCCGTAAGGCGTTTCCCTCTGAAATGAACTTTCCTAAAATCTACCTTTCATACCTATGTGCCATCAGATTATGTGTTAGACGATTAAAAGATTGTTGATCGTTGGATCAATAGAAAGTAGTTGAATAGTTGCAACTGTTCACGATATTTGAAACAGTTGCAAGATTTGCCTGTACCCTTTTCGTCTTCTCTGCTCTTGCTTCCCCTGCTGCCTAGCTTCCCGTGCTGACTGAGAGACCTCTGAAACGGTCTCCATCGAATCTCTGGGGCAAATTTTATCCTCCATAGCTTCTGAATGTTTAGCTGTTTTCTTTTGTTCAAATCCTTCAGTTTCAGCCCCTTTACCGCAGTTCCATTCTGGATTACCCTTCGACATTAAAAAAAAAAAAAGCTATCTGCCTGCACTGAATCATAGCTTCTGCCAGGGATTTGGGGTTTTGAAGGTTTCTCAATCCGTGGTCTGTGGGAATAAATGGCATCTGCGCTGATTAGCGATCTCTGTGTTCCGAATTTGCACGGATTTTTGCAGAATAAGAAGAAGAGGCAGCAGGGAGTATTTTGGATGAGAATGGCGAACGAGTTTGGATCGGAGAGGCCCCTTCTGGAATGCCTTGAGTTTTCTATGAGACTCGCTATTGTTGTAGTTGCGTTGGTGGAGGCAATTATCTTCTTTGTCCGGGGAAGAAATAAGAGGCTACCCCCTGGGCCATCCATTCCCGTTGCCCATCATCGGAAATCTCCACCTGCTGGGACAGCTTCCACACCGAGCACTGGCTGCTCTCTCTCTGAAATTCGGGCCTCTTATGTCGCTCCGCCTCGGCTCTTCTCTTACCTTAGTATTTTCTTCATCTGATATGGCCAAGGAATTTCTCAAAACACATGATCTGCTTTTTGCTAGCAGACCTCCCTCCGCAACCACTAATTATTTTTGGTATAATTGCACCGATGTCGGTTTTGCTCCGTATGGCGATTACTGGAGGCAAGTGCGTAAGGTATGCGTTTTACAGTTGCTGAGCTCAATACGCTTGGATTGCTTCTGCTTCATAAGAGAAGAGGAGGTCTCTGCTATGATTCGTTGTATTTCTAATTTAGATCATCCCCAAAACATTAGCAAAATAGTCTCAACCCTTGTGAGCGATATTTTGTGCAGGATGACCTTCGGTAGAAAGCACTCTGACCAAGACTCTATTGGTGGTAAAGGAATCAATTCGATGATGAAGGAAATTTTTGTGGTGGCTGGTGCCTTTAATGTTGGAGATTATATACCATACTTTGGGCTAGATGGATCTGCAAGGTCTCAACCGACGCCTCAAGGAAATACATCACATACAAGACGAGTTCCTAGAGAAAGTGATAGAGGAACACGTTGCCCAGAATGACCCCAACGTCGAGCGAGATCTGGTAGATGTTTTGCTTGCAGCTTCTGCAGATAAAGATATGCAACCACAAATTACACGAGAGAATATAAAGGCCATCCTATATGTATGTAAAAATTCCACATATTGTCTCTGAATGGCAGCTTTTAAATATGATGCAGTATAGTCATCCTTTGATATTGTATTGATGTCTTCATGGTAACGATAATGGCAGGATATGTTGGCCGCAGGCACGGACACGTCATCCACAACCATGGAGTGGGCAATGTCTGAATTGTTGAGGAACCCGCCAGTGTTGAAGAAGGTTCAGGACGAGCTGGAACGTGTAGTTGGAAAGGGCGGAATGGTACGTGAATCTGATCTTCCTTCTCTCCCTTACTTACAAGCTGTGGTGAAAGAAACTCTTAGACTCCACGCGGCGTCACCCCTTGCCCTTCCCCACTTATCTGTGGAAGCCTGCAATGTGTTGGGCTATGAAATTCCCAGAAACACTTGCGTTTTGGTGAATCTCAATTACTTAACGGGAAACTTAAAATAGTATGCTTCTGTAATTATTATGTATGAGTATTGCAAGTATCTTGAAAAACATTTTGTGATGCATAACAGTTGAAAAAAGGGAACGTCAGGCATAATAAGTGAAAAAAAATTGTGCCTAGATGTCAGGCCGGAATCTACAAGCCTGTGTTTTGATCTTTAGATTATACAAATAGATATATGGTTCACTTGGCGCAAATATGGCCAGAAACAAATTCTGGGATATGAACATCCTTGGTATTAATCTTCTCAACTTTACACCATCTTCCAAAATTAAGCTTCTGTATTTCTTTAACGGCAGTTAAACTAATGATCTGCAGATTGTAACGAACTTACAGTTTGTATTACAAATGTACCTACGAGAGAGACCGAGGGTGCAAGGCAAAAAAGATTGCGCAAAGGCCCAATGGCAATACTTCTGTATTTCACATAAAGTTGAGTGGGGTCCACACCTGCCAACAGAATAATCTGTTTTCCCCCCACCCAATCTCTGAGATTCGGAGTTCAAATACTAATCCCAATTCAAGAACTCCAACCACTCTTATCGTTGGGACGGATTCCAACCTTCAATCAAATATTACTTATGCAGGCAATAATATTTCTGCAGGAAACTTTCTAATTCCAGGCTCACCTACACCTTGGTCTGCAGCAGATGATGTTGGTGTCCTCCAAGAGCAAAGTCAAAGTTTTACTGGCTTTGGAAAGTGCCTATCTTGTTCACTCTATGTGGATTCATCAACACACAGTGCAATGCAATTCACCTGCCCTTCTGCAGATCAAGGATACAACAATTTGGAAGGCACTGAGAATGAGAAAGAGACTTCAGCTGACTTAATTCCTTGTCGTCAACAGAACGTATGTTCATTGACACTCCTCAGGGGATTAGAAAGCAATTTGGGCAATTTGGGTTCATCAGCACATAGTTCCATGCCCTACACTACCCATTCTGCCGATCAAATATATAGCTTGCAAGGAAGTGAGAAAGAGACTTCGGCTGATTTAATTCCCTATGGTAACAGGACCTATTGCACTTTACCACAGCAGGGCATTGCCTATCCTGGTAAGCATGTTGTAGACGAAGAGCCAGACTAGAGATTCTGCTCCTTGATCCTGCTCCTTGATCCAACAACCTGATCAATTATTTCTAATTTTTCGTCCCTCTTGGTTAGGAGTTTTTGACTAGCCATGCAAGAAGTCAAACCATGAGACAATCTAGTAAAATTCCTAACAAACATAACATTTTTCATAGTCACCAACATATTTTGGAGAGGCCTGAATGAAGAAAGCTATGAATTTCAATTATTAGCAAAGAGTTTTGACCTTAATGTTCAAGGTTGGTTTAATAACTGATTCATTTCCTGTCATAGCCAAGAAAGAGAGGTTGCAACGGTCAAGCATCGAAGTATCAATCATAAAACAAATTGTATTAAGAAAAATACAATGTCTAGAACATATGTTTTCCTGAAATGCAACCTCAAATCAACTTATAGGACTCCTGGTGCCACAAAGAAATTCTAGCCTATTCCAAAAATAGAGAATCCAAGAAGTCAACTAAATAACAAAACATGGGTCGTGTGTGCTTTACCATTTACTATTTCCTGTACCACCATTGGAATATTAATACCACAATAAGATTCCCCTCCGACATAAAATGGTTTAGATAGAAACTCAGGGAATGCTTCAAACCACTGCATCCAAGATTATAAACTGTATTGAGATTCACAAAAATCTATACACTTGTAAAATATTTTTTTGTAGCGTGATAGAACTGAAAACCTTTATGACGAAAGTATGTATATCTGAAGCAGCCTTAAAATCTCCAGTCTTGTAATCTGTAGCTGTATTGGAGTAAGAAAAACCAGTCCCAATTGGAGAATCAACAAAAATAATGTTGGAGACCTACATGTGCAAAACCATTCAAGGTTAACCCATTACAATAAAAATTTATACATTCAGTGACATCCAAGTTAATTGGTCATCCAAGTTAAAGACATTCATGTAGTTAATTGGTCATCCAATAGAATATAAGAGTGGTAGAATCACATCTTTAAGCACTCCATATAACAATTTTCGCTCCTACTCTTTTACCTATTTTGAACTCTCCATGCAACAATTTTGACTTCAATATTTTTTAGCTTTAATTGTCACCAAATTTATTAAGTATTCACAGAAATTAAACTTTGTTCAAGCATACTCACAGTCTGTGCATAACAATTAGAGATCTGTATATCTTTTATGTTTTTCTATCTTTCTTTGTCATATAAGCATGCATTCTACAAGCTATGAACCAATTCCTCATTATTCAGATTTTCATAATTGGAAATCATGTTTTGTCTTTGTATCGAAAGGACCTATTAGGGACTCAAAGTTTTTTGTGAGAGCAGAGTGCAGGACCTACTGAAGACTAGTAAAACTGTTTGTAGCGCAGAGAGTCCATAATCCATTAAATAACAATTTTCAATTAGGCTCTTTGAGAGAGGAAAGAGTGCAGGACCCATTAGAGGCTCACAAACTTCGTTCAGCACCACTAGAGACTCATAAAGCTGTTTGTGACTACAAATAGTGCACACCTCATTAAATAACAATTTTGAACGAGAGAAATTTTGATACTTTTAAAAGAATAGGAAACATAGGTTAATACGAATTAATGTGAGAAATTTTGATAGGTTTCAAAAAAGAGTAATTTGCAATTGCACCATATGTTGCAATAGAAATTTTGATACTTTTAAAAGAATAGGAAACATAGGTTAATACGAATTAATGTGAGAAATTTTGATAGGTTTCAAAAAAGAGTAATTTGCAATTGCACCATATGTTGCAATGGAAACGCCGTAAGCCTATAGTATGTTATAAGAAATTTTAGAAACTGGATAAATATTGAAAAGAAAGTATTTAATTGGATCATCCATATGAAGTTTTCGTTGACATCTTACTAAAAGAAGATTTTTACAAGGTTATAAGGGATATAACGAAGATTTTTATTAGTATTAAGAATGATGAGCTAAGCCATTATGGAGTGATTTAGTATGTTTTTGACTCGTGATTACATCATTTGATTGTATACTAGGTAATAATAAATTAAAAAAGGAAATCATAAATGTGGGCACATCACTTTTGTGGCCCATGGTCTTAGAGCCTATGGATTATATGTGATGAAGTTGTTAACAGCTTGATGATTCTCTATTGTAGTATTCGTGAATTGAGTGGAGGGCTCACTTTGGCTGGTTTGACCTGTTTTAAGCCATGAGAAATAGTAGATATATTCAATTTTCTCTTAAGAGATTCGAGGGTAAAAATATGGTGTTTATGTATTTTTAATTGTTTATGTGTTATCATATGTTATAAAACATATTTATTTCTATCTCATTTTTTTTTTACAAGAAGGGATTGTGGCTTGTAGAAGGAGATGATGGTTGCAAATGGCAAAGAATTATATGTTGAGGCTAAAACTAACATAGAGAAGCTTGATTGGGATTTTACCTACATACATGAATATTGTATGAGAGGAAATAGAGGTTTAGTAGGGTGATATGCAACTACAAAAGTGAGATCTAGTGAGGGGATCAACTGTGTGTTAAAATGAGAGAATATAAGTCCTAAATAATAATAACAAAAAAATATTACTTTGGAAATGGAATTTGTAAATTATTGAATAGAAATAACAAAAAGAAATATTACTTTGCAGATGAAAATTGTAAATTACATGTATATGGCACCCAAAAGTAGGACTTGGCCTATCCTTCTTGGAGTAGACCTAGGTGATAGGAGAGAAGGGCATGCAAATGTTTAAAGGGGTGATTGCATAAGAGGAATCAAATATTTTAATTAGTAAATAT
>APFE031618450.1:15178-26017 GCA_000404065.3 Pinus taeda | reverse complement strand
TAAAGTACTCTCATCTTCTATAATACTAGTTCCTATGTCATTTCATTACAACGTTTGCTTTGCACGTCTCCTCACACCTAATAATATGATAAGTATTGAATACAAATCTATTTGAATTGATGATAAATATGTGAAATACTTATGCATTCTCTATGTATCCACATTTAGTAAACATATTTACAAGAGCACTCACCATAATGGCATTACACTGCAATCCACTAGAAATTATGTCATGGTGGACTCCTTGCCATGTTATTGATCTACCAAATTAGCACATGTGGAGAGAACAATGGTGAATGTGAAATGGTTAGGTTTGGTACAATTCCCCACCTCGCTTAATTAATTGGCCACACCATTGCAAAGGATCACACCACATTTGGTTTAGACATTTACTTAGGTAGCTAGGATGCCCCTGTCTCCCATCTCCTTATAAAGTACTCTCATCTTCTATAATACTAGTTCCTATGTCATTTCATTACAACGTTTGCTTTGCACGTCTCCTCACACCTAATAATATGATAAGTATTGAATACAAATCTATTTGAATTGATGATAAATAATCCACAAGGTGCTCAATAAAGTAGAAAGATATTCATTCTCGTAAATTTAATAATTATATACAAACATAGTATTGTACCTCATTACTTTATAGGTTTTTTAAAGCACCACTCATAATGAAGTTAGTTTTATTCCACTACACTAATGAAATAGAAACTTGGTTGTAATGTATGCGATGGACACATAATTGAATTAAAAAAAATGTGCATTAGTGAAGAAATGTGTTAAATAACCTACTTTATTTGAGACTTTATTTCTATATATTATTAGAGAACGTTTTAGGTTATTTTGAGACTTTATTAATATATACTATTAGAGAACTTTTTAGGTTAACTGAGAGGATGAAAGATCGAATATATTTTACTAATATTTTATTAGATCGAATATATTTTTACTAATATTTTATTAGATGTGTAGTGGTTGATTGTTCATTGTAAAATTCAAATGTTTTAATAACCTACTTTACTTTAGACTTTATTTCTATATATTATTAGAGAAATTTTTAGATTCTTCATTAAGATGATGAAAGATAGAGTATATTTATTAGTGTTGGTTGGTATGTTCATGGAATTACAAAATTGAAAAATAAATTTTGTCTTAAAAATAGTTATTTTGATTACATATTTTATTTTAAAAGACCTTGTATTAAAAAATAAGATTGTATTTATCATAATCCACCATCACCAATGTGTCATCTCCCATCACCTCCCACCTCCCATCACCAATGCAATACCATCACTAATGCAAGAAGCAACACAGGGCATCCTCCTTTGTTTAGAAATTGGATCGCATTCACCAATGCAAGAAGCAACACAAGGCATTCTCCTTTGTTTAGAAATTGGTTGGTCACACTCTTGCTTTTGTTTCGCTATACGTTTGGGTTTATAAGTGGAGAAATTGAAATTTGGCAATAAAAGAGGTGAACAACCCATCAAAGACATGAACATAAGAGTGAACAGAGAAGGTGTTGGTTTTGAGTATAGAAATGGAAATAAAAATGATTTGGAAATATATTTTTTATGTTTTAAAATTATTTTAGGGCTATTAATAGGTGGCAACTCTAAAAAATTAATTGGAGATATTTTTTTTTTTAATTTTTTAAATGTTACTAAGTAAAAAAAAAATGGTTTTAGATAACTTTTATACTTTAATTGTTATATATGTTTAAATAACTATTATATTCAATAAAAGTGAAGTTACTTGCTCAAGAGAATGAGTGTTAGTTAAAGGAAAAGTACTTGCATTTAAGTTGAGAAAGGTTAAAATTGTGAGTAGAAATATAGTAATCCTAATTAAATATTTTAATATTTTTTTGATATTATATTTTAAAGTAAATATTTCTAATATTTAATATAATAGTAGAATTTTTTTGGGCAAATAATGAGTTGTTATTTATTATATTTTTAAAATTCTTTGTTTTTTTTAATAGTGCTTATGGGACAAAAGTGATGGTTGGTATGTGCATGGAATTACAAAATTGAAAAATAAATTTTGTTTTAAATATAGTTATTTTCATTATATATTTTCTTTTAAAAAACTTTGTATTAAACGAATAAGATTGTATTTATAATAATCCACCATCACCAACTTGTCGTCTCCCATCACCTCTCATCACCAACCCAATACCATCACCAATGTAAGAAGAAACACAGGTCATCCTCCTTTGTTTAGAAATTGGATCGGATCCATTCCCCAAGGCAAGACCATCACCAATGCAAGAAGCAACACAAGGCATCCTCCTTTGTTTATAAATTGGATTGCATCCATTCCCAAGTATTTGATGCTCTTCACACTCCCTCACCATAGACATCAACTAATGCTCTTCACACTCCCTCACCATAGACATCAACTAATGCTCTTCACACTCCCTCGCCCCTCTTCACACTCCCTCGCCATAGACATCAACTATGTGTACAATTTTACATAGGTGACTGATTCTAATTTTATCTAGATAAATTGGGCTTTAAGGAGAAGTGACATCATAAACTCAAGCACATCTACTTTTCTAAAAAAGTGTAGGTGACTAAGTCTAATTTTATCTAGATAATTGTGTTTTAAGGATAAGTGACATCATAAACTCAAGCCCATCTACTTTTCTAAAAAAGTGAAGAACTAATGTGCCACATATCGAAATCATTTATAGCTAGTCTTAATAGTTAGTTGTAGGATAATGAAGGCGTGGTTAATCTTGAGCACTATGCATGAAGAACTAATGTGCCACATCTCAAAATCATTTATAGTTAGTCTTAATAGTTAGTTGTAGGATAATGAAGGCATGGTTATTCTTGAGCACTATGCATTTTCGATTTATATTATTTCTTAGTTAGTGTTCACTTTGCCAAAATAGCTAATCAACTAATCAAATCTCATCTTATGTAAAATCTTATAAAAGGAATTTTCTTAGAAACATAAGAATGTTTTGGAAATCAATATTCTTGTGCTTATGTTTGCAAGTTTTTGTCTTCAACATTTGAATGTTATGGCTTATCAATCAGCCAACCACTAATGTCGGGAGGCATATCCAGTGGTGTAGTAGTTTGCAAATGGGAAAGAGTAGTTTGCAAATGGGAAAGAGGTTGATATCACCTCTAGAGCTCCCAAAATATGCAATGATTTGGGTCCTCAGATCCAAGAGGAAGAGGATGAAGTAATGACAAAGTATGCACATGCATAATAGATTTTTATATGTCACGATTCATCGCTAGTTTATGCGTTACGGCGTTTCCTTTGCAACATCCGATGCAATTGCTAGTTTATATCATTTTCAGCATGAAAAAAAGCTATATGATTGTATTATATGCATCCAACATATATGTACAACAATTCATATGGGGACCATGAGATATGGCTGTATCTAGAGGATCAAAACCACATGGAGAGAAAGGATTTAAGGAGCCTTATCAGATCTCAAACAGATAGGACATATGGAGAAATATTGCTAGTAGCACCTATGCACAGAATGTTAGTTCAAATGTCAATCCCATATGCCAAAAATATTTATGGAACAAAAAACAACATAGGAGTCAAATGTTGAGGAAATAAGAAAGTCATACCAGATATACTTCGCAATATAGAAAATTATGTACCCAGCATGGAAAAGTCTTGGATTTGATGAGAGATGTTGTCCACTATTAATTGCATCCTCCATGTACCTTGTGGAGATGATAGCCCTGTTTTGATAAAGCATCTACCCTTGGTTTTTATCCCTGGCAATGTGGGAAATTGTGTAGTCCTTCCTGGTGCTCCACAAAGCTCAATCATGTTCAGTGATCCAGAGAGGTGGATATTTCTTATGATATGTTTAGACTGTACGTGATCCATGATTACTTTCGAATCTCCAAATATATGAAGCTTTTGTAAGCCAAGGAAGTCACATATAGATAGGAGTCCAGCCAGGGCCATGACTTCTGCTTTATTGTTAGATCCAGCTCCTCCATTCCAATGGATGTCAAAAACTTGACCTTCCTCTATGATAATGAAAACTCTGTAGGCGCATGTGCCATGTTGAGCAGCGTCGTCAAAAAAAGCACAAAGATAACCAAAGACATCCTTGGACTTAGTTTGCCTTCCATGCATGACTTTGGATTGGTGGGGTCGTCCTATCGCGTTATACAAGCAAAGGATAGATTCAAATACTGTTGATTGCGGATCCCTTATGGAATTGAAAATTACCCTGTTACGCCATTTCCATATGGAATTGAAAATTACCATGTTGCGCCATTTCCATATGGCCCAAATTGTTAACAGTGGATCCCTTATGGAATTGAAAACCCTTATGGAATTGAAAATTATCCTGTTCCGCCATTTCCATATGGCGCAGATTGTTAACAGTGGAATGGGCCTCCACTTCATATACATATTACTCCATCCTAAATCCTAATTGAGTTTAAGCTTTTGTGATCCATATTATAAAAATAAAAAAAAACTTTAAACAATAAATTGAATTATAATTTAATCAATAAAATTTAAACTATAATTTTAAACCATAATTTTAAACCATAATTTGAAAATAAAAGAAATGAATGTGAAAATAAGAGAAATGCATGTTCACATTAGCGATATAAAAACTCCCAAATAGAAAGCTGAATCTGGTCAGAAAGACCTAACGGTTTAAGCCATCGTTACCCCACCGTGTGGGATGTACGCTACCTATTTATTTTTATATACGGAGACTATCTATTTATTTATATATACGAAAACTGAAGATGGAGATGATGAGGACTTTGAGCTGGTCAAACACTCACAGGCTCATATTTTCAGTCGAGTTCGCTGAACAAGACATGGAATGTCAGAGCCACCATTTTTCCCGGATACTTTTGAGGGAAAGCCATACAAAAGTTTAAAGTATTCGCACCAAAAGTAAGGAAATTGCATATTAAAACACCTAAATTGAAAGTCCAAACCTGTCAGGATGAGGGTTGGTTTAAGTAGCCATTATCACACACAGCGTGTAGGATCTAGACTTTATTTATTTGCACGAAATTCCCTATATATATTTGTATTTTAAATTTACGGTGGAAATGGATTCAGTATTATCTAAAATCTTGAGACAACCAAAATTATAACCAAATTAGGGAATTCCACTAAAAATTTTGTGATTTTTTTGCAGAAATTAAAATGTCTTTTACTATTTTCTTACACATAAGAAATCTGTAACTACTCAGACTAATCTAAAAAAACCCGGGATCAATAAACAAAACATGAAATGCCTTTTAATATTAAGGGAATTAAATGAACCAGAATAAAAAATGAGCCACCCTTTTTTCCTATTGCTTTTGAAAGCACCCTGTGAGATCTACACTATTATTTATACGAAGGCCGATGATGGAGATCATGAGAACCTTAGTTTGTCAAACACTCACAGCCTCAGATTTTCAGCAGAGTTCGCTGAACAAGACATGGAATGTCAGAGCCACCATTTTTCCCGGCTGCTTTTGAGGGACAATCATGCGATAGTCCAAAGTATTCACACGAAAGTCCAAAGTATTAAAACTCCCAAATTGAAAGCCGAAACCTGTCAGAACGACGGTGGGTTTAAGTAATCATTATCACACACTGAGAGTAGGATCTGGACTTATTTATTTGTACCAACATCAAACAAATAGATGACATGACATTTGTATGGGTATATATTTATCACTCTCATTTTAGAGATAGAATTTGATGAGTAAATTGGTTCGTTACATTTGTACCAAAGATTGTTAGAGTCAAGAGTTAAGATGTATAACAGACAAAATATATATATATACATCTAGTAAATCATGCATAGGAGACACAGCGATTTAACGTGGTTCACCCAACCAATCTCGGTTACGTCCACCAAACATAGGCATCGGCAATTCTTTATTATCAAACAGGAGATTACAAAAATTAATCAATTCCTCACAAACTCTCTCACCAAAAAACAATCCGTATGGATACTTGTTTTATAGCAATGAGAATCTAACTGCCTTATAAATCCTCTCACATCAAATTTAAGATGCATTAACTCCCTCCCAACAACCTGGAGCTAATCTAACAACAAATTCCTATTGTTGTCACCTACTGAGATTTTTACCTATTTTATATAAAACAGAAAATCTCAACAAACATTAGATGAGGTTTATATGGGTATATTTTTATCACTCTCATTTTAGAGGTAAAATTTGATGAATACACTGTTTTTTTTAAATTGTTTTTAGAAATCATTAATTTTTTTATTAAAATAATTAGAATAAACACTAATTATCTAAACTATTAAATTTGATAGACTATTCAGATTTGAAATTCTTTACTCTGCTGGTCATTCTATAGTGAATACCCATGACCAAGTAAGATCTCACTCTCTAGTATATACCTCATACCATCAAATCTATTTCTACTCTAATCAAATTTACCTTGGGAAAATTTCAAATCTAAAACACCCATTTAATTTAATGAATTCTACATTTTCATCATTTTAACAAACAAAAAATATTTATTTTTTTCAATTAATATAACTATCAATTTACCCTTCAAATTCCAATTCCATCCCTTGGCGTAACCAATGGAGTTCAATGAACATGAATGGAATGTCAGAGGCACCAGTTTTTCCGGTTGCTTTGGAGGGAACAACCATACAAAAGTTTCATGTAAGGAGTTTACATATATATATATATATATATATAATTTCCCTGACATGAAAACTGATTGAATGAATGGGGATAAAAGAGACAGTGCCGTGCTAGGAGGTCGAGATATGGAGTGTCATCTCCAGAGTTGATTGATGGATTGATGGCCCCAACAGCACAGAGCAGATTGACATGCGTTGAATTAGGTCGACTTTTTAGTTTTTTTTTTTTTTTTTTTCCTTAAAATTTGGTGATTATTTATTTTGATGTGATTGTCATATTTATGTATTTAAATTATAAAAATATTAATATAAAATTATTATTATTAAATTCTAAATTTAATATTTCAATTATGAATGATTAATTCCCTTCTTATTTGGTTATAAAGTCTCTTTCCTCTCAATAAAAAGAAATAAGACAAAAAAAGGTTTGATATCTAAATTTTGATTGTTTAAATAGCTTCTAACTTCATTTGAATTTAGTAATTAAAAAAAAAAGATTATTATACTGATAGGTATGTCTATTTTTTAATTTAAAGTACAAGCTTTAATTTAATTATCAATAATTATTAAATAGATGGTAAAAATTTAATTTCTATTTACAAAATGTTTTTAATAATAGTAATCATAAAATGGTCGAGATTTATTCCAATACTCTTTCAGTTTTCAATTTAATAAAAAACAAATTGTGTTTACAAGTGTCATTGAACTTTTGTTGATTATTGTTGATTAATGTCTTTTTTTTTTCTCATTCTTGCTACATGTTTTTAAAAATATATATTTATTTAACTCTAATAATAATAATAATAATAAGAATATTGTTGTTTTAATTTAGTTTATTTTTATAATTGTTTTAATTTTAGCAATTTGAAATATACTATAAGTATTTTCACACTTACTATTATAGAGTTGATGCCTCTAAGTGTTTATAGCTTTAAAATTTTATATATTTTGATGTCTTTAGGTATTTAAAGCTGTAGTCGAATTGTTGGATCTTTTGGAGGTGTTTAAGGCATATTTTCTTGTTAAATTTGTCTGAAATTAGGTAGGAATTTGTTGGAATCGATATGTGAATGTGAAAACTCTATCCAATTTCGATACTTCCCAGTTTTTCATGGTAGTGAATCCATATATACATTAAAAAACAAATTTTAAAATAACAACAAATAATTATATTTAAATATAATGATGAATATTATTTATTTTTAATAATAAACCTACTATAAATTCATTTTTGAATTATATATTTACAAATATTCCATTCTTATGATTTATATTAAATTAATCTAACTAATTTGAATTCAATATTATTTTAATTTAAAAAATTATTAATAAATTAAAAATAAAACATAACAAATAATACATAAATTTATTCAACTAATTATAACGGCTAATTCCTAACAACTATTCTATTCAACTAATTTTTTAAACGGCTATTTCTTAACAACTATTTCCTAAACGCCTAAACTCTAGAACCAGATTGCATCCTTGCTATTTTAAACATTTTGACTCATTGATTTTTTCAACTTTGTCTTGAAGATGAACCAACATTTAAATGGTTGAAAGTCCACCAAAAACCCATAAATGTAAGTAATCGAAAAAAAATAAAAAAATTGATAAAAAAATATTTTACAAAATTACAACCAAAAACTTTAAAACTTAAAATAATTAAACAACACTTTAAATTTATATCACTATTCTAATTTGAATGGTATTTAAGGGAATTGCAGGTTCATATCAGGGATATAAAAACTCCCAAATAGGAAGCTGAATCTTGTGAGAAAGTTGAACGGTTTAAGCAATTGTTAGGTTACCCCATTGTGTGTATGGATAGAGTTTGATGGGCAAATTGTTCGTGATTGGGTGATTTTTTGTAAAACGGTTATGATTCTTTATTAAAAATGTGAAACTAGATTGGGGAGTGTGAAAACAGTCAAATTTAAAGAGTAATTCTGTTTTGAAATTCTAAACCCTAACCGTGTAAGATGTACACTACTTATTTGCTTATATATATTAAGACTATCTATTTATTTAGCAAAGTCTTTTGGCAAAAATCACATCAGAAAAATTTCTCTTATATAATTTCAACCAATTTTTTTTATTTAATTTATTATAAATCAGAAAAACCTGAATATAAAAACTATCTATTTATTTAGATAAAAAAGCTAAAAATAAAAATGATCAAACACGCACAGGCTCAAATTTTCAAATTGTCAGTGGAATTCGCTGAACAAGAGATGGAATGTCAGAGATTTTTCCCGGCTGCTTTTGAGGGACAATCATACCAAAGTCTAAAGTGTTCACACCAAAGTCCAAAGTATTAAAACGCCGAAATTGAAAGCCGAAACCTGTCAGAACGAGGGTTGGTTTGAGTAGACATTATCACACACTGCGCGTAGGATCTGGACTCTATTTATTTGCACCAACACCAAACATGTATAAGGATAGAATTACCAAACATGTATAAGGATAGAATTTGACGGTAAATTGTTTGTCATAGGTGATTTGCCAAAAAAATTAGTAATCATTAATATTTTTTTGTTAAAATGATTAGAACGGATATTAGGGTACAAGTGATTCAAATTTGAAATTTTTACTTTGTCAATAACCCTTTATGGCATATCCATGATTAAGGTAGGATGTCACTCTCCACTTACTTCATATCATCAAAGTGCATACTTTATATTATCAATTCTTAAATCTACTTTTACCCTGAATTTCAAATCTGAAACACTTTTACCTAATTAAAATAAGAATTTCAAATCTGAAATATCCATTAATATAATGATATAATTTAATATCTATTTTAATAATTTTAACAACCATTTTTTTATTAATCTAACCAATAATTTACCCTTCAAATTCCATCCCTGAAATAATCTAACCAATAATTTACCCCCTTCAAATTCCATCCGTGGGCGTAATGCCTTCCAATGGAATGTTAGAGGCACCATTTTTCCCGGTTACCTTGGAGGGAACAACCATACAAAAGGCTAAAGTATTCACGTCAAATGTAAGGAGTAGTTAATGTACTTTAGAAACTGTCACAAACACGTGACGCTCCTAAACCTAAAAAGGAAAAAAAGCTACCAGTACCTGTCTGATAAATAAGGTTGAAATTTCAAAATAGAGTCACTCTTTAAATTTGAAGGTTTTTATATTTTGCTAGCCTATTTTCTAATATCAAATAAAAATATTGATAATTTTACAATATTTTAAATTATATTTAATGGATAAATCACTCATGACACCCATTTTCTAATATCAAATAAAAATATTGACAATTTTACAAAATTTTAAACTATATTTAATAGACAAATCACTCCATAACAAATTGCCCATCAAATTCCATCCCTAATGCAAAGACAATATAATTCGTTAACGTCTCACTACACGTTGTAGTCTGCAAAAGTACTGTCTTGAATGTTTGCCAAGACTGTTTGGTTGTTTAGTGAAATTGAAATTCACTTGCATTGCTTTTGCTTTTGAGTTAGTTGCAATTTAAAAGTAAAATAGTGTTACTATTTTATTAGTTCTAATTCAATTATAATTTTTTATGTTTTAATTTTAATAATTTCATTTAAATTAATATTTTTATTTTTTATTTTTTAAATAAAATATATAATGAAAAATAGAGTATGTATATTTTTCATATTTTAATAATTAAATTTTGTATTAATATTTGTTTTATATAAAAATCTCACAAATTAATTTGCGCTTGATATAATATTACAATAAATATATAAATGAAAATACATATTTTATAATTACGTAAAAGACAACGATACACTTAGATTTTATTATTTTCTATATTTAAGCAAATGACACATTATCTCTTATTGGTCATTGAGAAGAAATTAAGCAGGAGTTGGATCCTTCTCTCTTCTCTTGATTTCACTCTATTCTTCTTCTCTCTTCTCTTGATTTCACTCTATTCTTCTTCTCTCTTCTCTTGATTTCACTCTATTCTTCTTGATGTCTTCTTTTTATTTTTATTTTTATTTGTATTTTCTAGTTGCTGCATTTTATTTTTATTTTTTCGTTGCCTTTCCCTTTTTAGTTAATCTCCCTTATAATTCATTTTTTAATTATATTTAACTAATTTTAGTTTTATTGCTTTATTCAACATTAATTATTCTTATTATCAATTATTATAAAATATATCTATCCTCTTTTCTAAAAATGTTTTCTTT
>APFE031618447.1:0-47824 GCA_000404065.3 Pinus taeda | reverse complement strand
ATACATGAATGAGCCTCTCAAGAGGGTCTAATGATCATCAAAGTGAGTCAAGCCTTTGAGGAGGTCCGATGAAGTACAAAGGGTGCCATGATGAAGAAAAGGACTCCAAACACAGTGGACAAGGGGCGGGGGAGAGGGGGGGGAGCTTGTAATGTAATCAAGAACCTGTGGTGCTCCCAAGTGGGTGTGGGGGCACAAAGACAACCTCATGGGTCTCCAAATGGAACAAATCTTCCTATAGGCCATCTGTAAGGGTTGGAGTGATGACATAAACCATCCATTTGTAGCGGGAGATATCCTGGTGCATCTGCCAAGTGTATGGTGCAACTATGGAGCTAGTTGGGCATGGTGGACCAGGTACATCATCATCATTCGAAAGGTGGAACACAAGCAATCAATGAACGTTGTCGGGGATCCATGAAATGATATCTGCTATGGTGGAGGCTCATGGCTCTCGACGCTCACCCTACAAGTGCCAGTGTATCCCTCTAGAGGACTAGGACCCCGTATAGGGAGACCAAGCCCTAAATCAAGACCCACTTGCAATCGTGCATAAGATCCAATGCGTCCTCTTGCCCTCCAATACAACAAATCATTAGAATAATCAAGTAATAATGGCTATAAGTTATGGGATCAATGGGGCACTTCATGGTGGCGTGCGCTTCCATAATTGGCTTTGGCAAGTACAAGTGTCTCCAAGCTCAAAAGGGGGTTAACCAAGAACCCTATTAGGTGGTTTCGACCTCTAAAGGGGGTAGCATGTCCATAGTACATCCTTTAAGAGGTAGGTGGCAAATGATATGATGATGGAATGGAGTGGGGATCAAGGAAACACCGAGACCACATTTCTAGGGTACACTAGGTAGTTATAACAAGGAAAGCCCACACCTAGGTATATGAGTGTAGAAGGGAGAAAATTGTGGTACATGAGTTACCCTGCCCTTTGTTTTTCCACCCTTCTTCACATGCCTTTTTCCTTTGATTGATTTTTCTTTGTAACTACTCGGGGCTCCAGGGGATGGAGAGCATGATGTGTAATATGTAGCAGCGGATACCGCCTTAAGGTAGGGCAGTTCATCACCCACTAGGGGTTGGGACAATCATGGGTTCCTTAACGATGGAGGGAGGTCATCTAGAGCCCATAGGATCTAAGGTGATGGCGATGGATAAGGGGCTAGAGCTCATGTTCGACTTTCGCCCACATGCTAAATTTATGTGTCCCGGCCATCTTTTGCATTTTGTGGTACATTTCCTGTTGATAGTGGCCAATTTATGCTTTTTACGTTCTTTTCATCTGCATCAACCTCCGGGGCATCATTCCAGGCTCGACCCAAGGTGTGGACAAGGGGAGGGGGAGCCTAACCCTCTATGGACACAATGGACACATGTGGACCCGGATGGGAAGATAGATGAATGGGGCTCAAATAAGTGGAGAGGGAGTATTGTAGTTGGTATCGAGAGATGGGACCACACAAAATCAGGATTTCCCATGTAGTGCCAACCCTAAAGCTAATGGTCAGTAAAGAAGATCCCACAGGACTAGGATACAAGAGTAACCACGAAATTGGGCAATGGAGACAAGAATACAAACCTAACCCACTCTTTCTGCCGAATCCCCCCACCAATTAATGCCCAAAAATGCCCATGATAAGTAAGGAAAACTACTCAACTGTACCAATGAAAACTCATACCATTTGGGGTCGGGAGGCCCACCTTCAAACATACATTCATAACAGATGGGAGAGGGACCACATGGTTGGCTCAAGTGGCAAAGAAGAATGGCACATTGAGCTATATGGGGGTTGTAAGGGGCTGTTGGTTGTTGGCTTATGACCATCTAGGAGAAAAAAATTCTCCTATATATACTACCCACATGTGGTGGGTAACATCTGGCTCAAACTGGGACATAAGCTCTCGGAAAAGTGGGCTAAGCTACTCAAATGGGAGATCATGAGAACACTAGCAATCTCTTGGTTACCGTAGACCTGTTACCTGCACATATCAAAGACCAAACACACGGGGCAACATGTTTGTGCAGTGCTTTATTATCAGCCATTCTTAATGTTAGGTCGTAAAGTTAACGAAAACAAAAATATGCAAGTTTAATCTAAATGCAGCTAATCTAGCATGACAAATGCCATATGACGTTAGTTCTAATGATAAAATGAGCATGCAATGCATCCTACCATAATTTGCATATGGCGAAGCTAATAGTAAGTGTAATCATAAAGCTACTGCAACCAACATATCATTAAATCAATATAAATATGCATGCTTATATGATCGCTCATGCAACAAATCCCAAAGTGATGCAAAACCAATCACATGGAGGGAAATGCGGGCAATAAGTGGTAAAACATGGTCTCCATGCAAGGCAAGAGGAATCCCTAAGAGAAGGAACGTGAGTCAATCTAGAAGTGTTGGACCTTACATCTAAGTAGACAATGGTGGAATGAATGATGATCCTTGAGAACTTCTCATCACAATCATTGCTCATAACATTGTGTTTTGTAGGTGCCATAAGGTTGTGATGAGAGGGGAATGAAAGGGAGGGAAAGAAGGAGTGCAACGAATGGGTTGCTCAAGGTGATGGTCACATTGAAAAGGGGAGGTCATGGAGTGATCATAATCCTGAGGGTGCATCAAAGGAGATAAAGTATACTTAATGAGGGGATCTTCCTTGACACCATACTTAGAAAGGGAAAAGGGCTCCTGTTTACTTGAGATCATATGAAAAGGGGTGAGGGAATCACTTGGGGAAGGTTCAAGATGATAAATAATAGGAAAAGGCAAAAGGGAGGGTGAAGTATTATTTTCAACAGGTTTCTCTTCCCCAAAATCACAATCTAAAGGCTTAAGTGATTTGAATATAGAATCATACTGAGGATAGGTGGGAGCCTTATCGATTTCCTTAGAATCAAAGGTTGAGTCTCCTCTCAAAGGAGAATCGATTACTTCCAACTGCCCCTCTTCATGCAAGGGAAAATAATAATTCTTATATCCAAAGGTATTAATGGATATTTCATCACAAATAATGCTCGAGAGAAAGGGAGGACCAATCTCAACCTCATCCTCCTTGTCGGTGTCGTAAATGGGAGCACAATCAAATTGGGGACCAACAATTTCCCATTTCTCCTTTTCAATGTGGAATTAATCTCCAATGTCATCTTCCAAGGGGCTAATGGGATCACTTTCCTCAAGGTTCTTAAAAGGAGAGTCATTAGGAGTAATATCCTTGAGAAAGGTAAGACTAGTATCAACTTCACCTTCCATATACTCATCCTTCCCAACACATGTGCTCTCAAAATAATCCTGATCATGTGGGCCCAAGGAGGACTCGTCTTCCTGCTCATTACTTGGATTTTTAATGTCTTGATGATGTTCGATGAAGGCTTCCTCTTGAATGCTTAATGTAGGGTATACTTGAAAATGTCTAAGAAAGCCATCAACAAACTCCTCAATAGATGAGATGCTCCTAGGTTTGTGATTATGCAACCATGAGTTATGACCACCAAGAGATCCCATGAACAACAACATAAGGACATCCTAGTGAATCACTTTCTCTTTTGAAGCATGTGCATTAAATCTTTCTACATGTCCAATTGTGGAGAGTGGATCACCATAAAACATGGGCACCCCACATGCCATCCTTCTCGTGATGATTAGGGTGCCCAAGGATGTTGGTGATGTCCAAAGTGGGAAAATCATCAAAGAAAAACACCCTATTTGATATATACATGTAAAATATGTAGGAGTTGCCAAGGTGAATTTAAAGATGCCTAGAAAAATGCTTTGCTTCACCCTACAAGCATTGACCTTAAAGTTCAATGAAGAACTGGGGCTTCGTTCTTCTAATGGAGTCGCCACAATGATATGTCAATAATGTTGTTTGAGAAAAAAGACACACGTCTCGTGTCCCCGGCAACAACACCAAAAATGCTACCCCTCAAATTAGCAGGGGTCCTAGGAGGGGGGTCCTAAAAGGGAAACTACTAGGTCAAGGGCAACAATGGAGCAATAGCCCACTGTCACCTCAACTAAAGCTCCCTCCTCTTTACGAACTTTCATAGATGGGAGGATACTTGGTATAAAGGGAATCACTAGAAGGATGAACCAATGAAGAGATAAGGAGTGATTACTAAGGCCTATTCATGAGAGAGACTCAATTGCAAGGTTTGCTTGCTTGGGAAGCAAGGTGTATGGCTCTCTAAGAAGGGCCAAGGGAGTTTCAAGGGTTAGGTTTTGAAAATAAGCTTTGTAAAGGAGGGAATTAGTCCTAAAACCCTTGTGAAACCTAGTTTTCAAATGGTCTTTGTGAGATTATCTTCGAAAAGTTATGGGACCACACAGGACCAAGTGGACCCAAAATTAGGTTAAGAGGAATTGGTCACTCAAGGAGGGGCTTGACCTAATTGTGGAAGGGAAAAGGATCAATGGGAAGATATTCTTGGAATAGAATGCAATGATCCAAATGAGGTCACTAGCCAAGGGAAACCTAAGATATTCTTGGAATAGAATGCAATGATCCAAATGAGGTCACTAGCCAAGGGAAACCTAGGGCAAGAAAAGATCCTCGATCTAGGGCTTGCAATATCTCGAGATCTTATTGTTGGATTTGCTTGAAATTAGGAGGGCCTCTAGAGAAAACTCCAACGCAATTGTGAACCAAAAATCAAGGCGTTTAGATGGATAGATTGCGAGATACCTAGGTGACCTATGTATGTTAGGCCTAGAAAGAAGAGAGAAAGGTGAGAAAAATATGCTTTAAGGTGATCGCCTATGGAGGATTAGTGCCTAATCCTTTGGGAGAAATGGAATCAAGGAGATGCCAATGCTTTGGATGATTTCATTTAGTCAAGGAGGCCTCTAGAACAATTTCGCATGGCAATTAGGGCATGAGACAATTGCTTCAAGGTCTTTATACTTCGCTATGAAATATATGATGATTTATCAAGATAAAATTTGAATAAAATATCTTTAGGAACATGCACTTATTCAGACATGGCCCATGACATGATGCAACGCTATAAAAAGATAAATTTCTGCCATTTCACACAATAAAAGCAACAAATTTCAGCCTAGTATAGCCAAATTCCCCAACAACATGCACGTGACATAAGAAAATGATAAAATAACATTAAAAGTGGACTTGCATATGAGAGCAAGTATATCCAATCATCATTGTATGCTAATATAGAAGCTCCAAGACATAAATGAAGAGATACAACCATCAAAATTCGTCCATTCATCTAATTTCGTCCTCCAAAAAGAATAGCGAAAATATCACAAGAGAGAATGATCCAATATATTTATACAATGCCTAATGAATTTGATTTAGCTAATTTGGGCCTATCTTAGCCCCTAGAATAAAATAATGTGCAAAACAACAATAACATTGGTGACAAGTTAGCCCCAAGGGATAGCTCAGTTGGTCGAGTTCCCATTGCTTAGTATCTTGCCAATTTGGGAGGCCACAGGCTCAATCTCCTCAATGCCCTTGGGGTTAGGCCTGACTAGACAAGCCGAGCAATAGATCCCTTGGGGTGGATCTGCTCAGATTATTACCCGTGGATGTAGCGGCCACTCAGTGACCGTGAACCGTGGTTGAGAAAAAAACATTAGTGACAAGTCCACCAAATAGCTTAATAATACATGAATGAGACTCTCAAGAGGGTCCAATGATCATCAAAGTGAGTCATTGGGATTTTGAGGAGGCATGATGAAGTCCAAGGGGTGACATGATGAAGAAAATGACTCCAAACATAGTGGACTAGGGGGGGTGCTTGTAATCCAATCAAGAAACCGTGGTGCTCCTAAGTGGATGTGGGGGCACAAGGACATCCTCATGGGTCTCGAAATGGATCAAATCTGTCTGTAAACCATCTGTAAGGGTTGGAGTCATGACATAAACCATCCATATGCAAGGGAGATATCTTGGAGTATCTGCCAAGTGCATGGTGCAACTGTGGAGTTGTTTCGGCATGGTGGACCAGGTACATCATCCTCATCCAAAAGGTGGAACAAAAGAAACCAATGAACATTGTCAAGGATCCATGAAGTGATATCTGCTATGGTGGAGGCCGATGGCTCTCAACGCTCACCCTACAAGTGCCAATGTGACCCTCTGGAGGACTAGGACCCCGTATAGGGAGACCAAGCCCTAAATGAAGACCCACCTGCAATCATGCATATGATCCAATGCGTCCCCTTGCCCTCCAATACAACAAATCATTAGAATAATCAAGTAATAATGCTTACAAGTTATGGGATCATTGGGGCACTTCATGGTGGCATGCCCTTCCATAGTGGGTTTTGGCAAGTACAAGTGTCTCCAAGCTCAAAAGGGGGTTAACCAAGGACCCTATTAGGTGGTTTCAAACTTTCAACCTCTAAAGGGGGTAGCATGTCCATAGTACATCCTTTAAGAGGTAGGTGGCAAATGATATGATGATGGAATGGAGTGGGGATCAAGGGAAACATCTAGACCACATGTCAGGGTACATTGGGTAGCTATAACAAGGGAAGCCCACTCCTGGGTATATGAGTGTAGGAGGGAGAAAATCGTGGTACATGAGTTACCCCGACCTTTGTTTTTCCTCCCTTCTTCATATGTCTTTTGCCTTTGATTGATTTTTCTTTATAATTGCTCAGGCTCCAGGGGATGGTGAGCATGATGTGTAATATGTAGCAGTGGATACCCCCTTGAGGTGGGGCAGTTCATTGCTCACCAGGGGACCGAGGTTGGGACAATTATGGGTTCCTTAATGATGGATGGGGCTCATCTAAGGCCCATAGGAACCAGGGTGATGGCCATGCATAAGGGGGTAGAGGTCATGTTCGGCTTTTGCCCACATGCTAAATTTGTGTGTCCTGGCCATCTTTTGCATTTTGTGGTACATTTCTTGTTGATAGTGGCCAATTTATGCTTTTTACTTTCTTTTCAGCTGTATCAACCTCTGGGGCATCGTTCCAAGCTCGACCCAAGGTGTGGACGAGGGGAGGGGGAGGCTAATCCTATGTAGACTTGGATGGGAAAAGAGATGATGGGGCTCAAATAAGTGGAGAGGGAGTAATGTAGGTGGTATCGAGAGGTGGGACCACACAACAAAAATTGAGATTTCCCATGTAGTGCCAACCCTAAAGCTAATGGCCAGTGAAGGAGATCCCACGGGACTAGGATACAAGGGTAACCACGAAATCAGGTAATGGAGACAAGAATACAAACCTAATCCACTCTTTCCACCAAATCCCCCCACCAATTCATGCCAAAAAGTGCCCATGACAAGTAAGGAAAACTACTCAACTATACCAATGAAAAGTCATACCTTTTGGGGTCAGGAGGCCCACCTTTAAATATGCATTCATAACAGATGGGCAAGGGACCACATGGCTAGTTCAAGTGGCAAAGAAGAATGCCACATCAAGCTATCTGGGGGCTACAAGGGGCTGCTGGCTGCCGGCTTAGGACCATCTAGGAGAAAAAAAATTCTCCTCTATATACTACCCACATGTGGTGCGTAACAGGATGGAAGCTATAAGTTATAACAGGTCTCAAAAGGTGAGTACCCCATAGAGAAATGTATTGCTTGATTATAACTATGCTGCAAGAAGTGCAGATAGTTGTCCCATTCTTTGTTTTTATGGTGATATATGTGGAAAGCATGGACTAAGGTCATGCTAACAACCTCAGTTTGACCATCAATTTGAGGATGAACTGAAGTAGTTTATGACTAAGGTCATGCGAAAAACCTCAATTTGACCATCAACCTTAGGGTGAAAGGAAGTAGTGTACCTTAACATACAACCTAGTAGCTTCCACAAAGAGGACCAAACATGACTAAAAAGATTAGTTAGTCTTTGTTTGAAATGATGGTTCACAGTATATCCCAAAGTGACTCCAGATAGGGTTAAAGAAGTTTACATCTTATGGAGCATCTATAGACTTTATAAAACAAATAAAAACTGCCAAGTGGTTGGCAAACCACTGATGAAATCCATGGAAATAGATTCGCATGGCATGGATGTTAATCGAAGGGGCTGGTATAGATCAAGCCTCCAATTAGAAGGATTGGATTGCTTATACAATGAGAGGACTGGAAATTGTATTCTCTGCTTGCTTTTGCATGGAAGGCTGATAAAAGTATCATTGGATGTGTTACAACATTTGCCAAAATGGATGCCATTTAAAGAAGACAGGTCTCTCTACAACGTAGGTGAGCAGGCTTTGTTCGAGGACAAAGTTTGGTTGAGCTTATAAAAAAATCCATATATAACAGTATAGTGCATTAAATGTGTCTGGTTCATAGTTGTTGGTTGTTGTAGTGTTTTCAAAATAGGACCAAGGTGAGGAAATGTTGGGACTGAACATCTGACATATAATATATGGAGTACCTTGGCAGGAGGTCTGTTGAGAAAATTAACACGCCTTCTTATATTTGATCACTAAATGAAAATGTTGAATATAAGAGGCCCACTTTAAATGGTGGTAGTCTTGAATCTTAGATTGTGAATTTAGACACTGAAGTACCTAGTGATCAATGTGGGCAAGTGTTTTCTTGCTAAGGATGCAATGACATCAATGCTTACGTGCTTGAACCAATGCATAAAATTCCTCCTATGTTATGTAATTCAACCTTTCTTGAGGCAAGGTTTCCAAATGGTAGCATAGTTTGGGCATCCTTACCTAGGATGATAGCAGCCAACATATGCTACTGGCTGCCTACCGGCACATGTTTGTTAAAGAGGCCATTGGTACAAGTCACAAGTAGAGAAATACACATTGAAACAAAGTAAAATGATATAAATACTTGTTCTTCCCTTCCTCAACCTACAATCCCGGACTTAGAACACTTGGATCTTGAGTCTAAATATCTATAGCAACCATGAATTGCTAAAAAACACTCAGAACCACAGTTCTGCAATCAAACAATTTATATATAACAAGATCATATTCATTCATTGTAATCATCCCTTTCAAAATATTTATATACTATTTAGTCCTGCATGTGGTGCTTGGGTTTATCATTCTTCCTGTAATTTGATGATATCTCCATAAAGCGCCAAGAAGGAGAACAAATTATATATTGATGATCGGTACCAGGTTCAGGTCTACGAATTCAGAAATAACCTTGTAAAATTCACACGATAAGCTGTCAATGCCTAGGGATATTTTGTTGGTCATCTCCAGTAGAGCAACATGTAGCTTGAACAAAATCATGAGACACTTAGAATTAGTCATCGTGGCCCACTCATTCAATGTTTATATATAACAAGATCTCATTCGTTCATTGTAATCATCCTTTTCAAAGTCAGTTTATACTATTTTTTCCTTCACATGGTAAGCTGTCAGGCCCTAGGGATTCTTTTGCTGGTCATCTCCAGCAGAGTGACATGCAGCTTGAAGAAAGTCATGACACTTAAAATTACTCATCATGGCCCACTCGTTCAATATTTACATATAATGAGACCAGGTTGTTATCATCCCTTTCAAAGTCAGTTTACACTATTTTTCCCTTCATATAGTATTTGGGTTTATCCTTTTTCTTATAATTTGATGACATCTCCATAAATCACCAAGAAAGAGAACACATCTCCATAAAACACCAAGAAAGAGAACACATTTTATATTGATTCATTTCGAATCTTTAACAAGTGCAGGCCAACGAATTCAGAAATGGCCTTGTAAAACTCACATGGTAAGCTGCCAGGGCCTAGGGATTTTTTGTTGGTCATCTCCAGCAGAGCCACATGCAGCTTGAAGAAATTGATGACACTTGGAACTAAACATTTGATGTGAAAAATGTTGTTATACGATATACCTTCTCTTGACTCATTTTGAAATCAATTTTGTTTCCGACTCACAAACCAATTTCAAAACTGCTACCAGAGGCATGTTTGTCATTGGGACTTAACAGTTATCAAGCCTGCAACTCACATCCGTAATGGTCTCAAATTCACCATCTTAAACTTTTGCATATATATTTCATATGCCCTGTGTCTTTGGGGTTGCTTGAAACTAACCTTGCCTTTTTAGAATTGATTATAAAGGTGATCAGGAAATTGACAAAAATCACTTGAATAGCAGTAGAGCTCTGATACGTTTCTACATTTGTTTATGTTAATTTGAGGACAGGCACGAACTCTGGAAAACGGTTACAAGCCATTCAACTTGCTTTCAAGATTTCAACATAAACTACCTAATTGTACAGATCTCCTTGATCTCCTTCAAATATCTACTTCTAAATTCGTAATTGATGCCAGCTTTATAGAGGGAGCGTTTTAACTTTTAAGTGGGAAGGAGTTTTTTGGATGCATCCGAATGACAGTAGTAATGTGGCATCTATATCCATAATTAGTTTAGAATTTTTAGTATTGGTAATTGTTCCTTGGTTTCAGGCTTTTCAAGATACTGACATCACTTGCTATACAAGATAACCGTGTTTACTTCGCCTTTGCTAACCAACAGATGTTTCTCTTGTTGATCAGGGAAAAAGCTGCGAAGGCTATGTATATCTTGGCATCGGAGATAAAGCTCTGCTGCGCTGAAGCTGAAAGTAAAAGACGAAAAGCATTGAAAGAAGCAGAAGACTTGTTGCGAAAGGAAAGTGAAAAAACAATGAAACTCAATCCAGTTGCTGGTGGGCCATTACAAATTACTGACTCAAGCTCCATACGGAGAAAATGATAAACAACCATAAATTTGGTCCACTATATTTTATTCAATGACTCTGATTTTCAATAACTATACTTTAGTGTCTCTGTAAACAGCTGTCAATATGTCTGATTTATGCGGGTCATTGTGTTTGTTTGAGAATCCAGTCTATCAGGTGTGCCATCTTCCCAGACTTGTAATATCAGTTTGTTAATGATGAGAACAGCTGTATAAAGATTAGTGTCTAGCTTCTTGATAACTTGATTATATTAAAGAAGCTATTGATACTCTCTGATTACATTGGAGCTCAACCTTGAGCTGATATATATTTGTATGTTGCAAATTTTTGTTAATGAAGTAGTTAGTTTTTATTTATTTATTTATTGTGTTTTTATTCAATTTCAAATCTTTTGGAAGATTGATAATCTTTCTTTGGGCTTCTTGTGCTAGATGACAACCCAATGTATTGGCGGACTGATACTGACCATATAGTAACATGTTCTTTATTAGGAATAGCTGTTTTGCTTTTGCATCCCAATGCAAAGTTTCATTAACATGTATAACCATTAACAATTATGTTTCAATGAAAGACAATTGTTATGAAACAAGGCCAATAAAGTTTTTTCATCACGTGTTGTTGATCTTAAAAGGTTAATAGAAAGTCTTATTGGTTTTTTTGTAAATGTATTTTGTGATATCAGTCTCAAAGAGGATTTAACATCACTGTGTATCACTTCCAATTTAGAGTGTAGAATGAATCAACATGATTATCACCATATAACAAACCTCATCATCATTATCTATTATATCATAATACACATAATCAAAGGGTAATTGGCCATCATCTACCATACCAAGAAGCTTAAGTCAAGAAACTGCAATATGATTTTCAATAACAAACCTCCTATTCAACAAAAACACATATTTTCAAAATCACTTGATATTTATCAACGTTATCCATATTCCAAAACACAAATTGTCTTATCCCACTAGTCCATATCTCTATATCCTAGCATGATTATTATCACTTGAAAAAGAAGAAAAGTGAAACAAAGCAAAGGTTATGCCACCCAACAGTGTGTATCCAATTCAAGATCTATGGTATTTGGCTATCATCTATCATCCTAGGGTGCTTAAGTGAGGGGATGCAAGGAAACACTTCATTATGTTCATCGCCGCTATTGATTATGTCAAAACATACATTTTCCTAACCCACTAGTTATGGCTTGAGAGCCTAACATGATCATTATCACTTCAAAAAGGGAAGAAAAGTGAAAAATAAAGTGAAGATTAACACTCGTAAAAGAAAAAACCCACTAGAAATATGATGTCTCAATGCATCTATAACTTAATGTCATGAACCCTAAAGGGATTCAAATTTCACTCCATGACAATAGATCTAGAAGATTAAGAGTGTGGACATAGCATATCAAGAAGTTAGATCATTATAGACGTGAATTTTATAGAAAGTCTCTCAAAAAACCCGAAAGGGATTCCGCCCCGTCCCAGATCTCCAGAATGTGTTAAATCCTCTCCTTCCAATGATCTGGTTTCCGGCTCACCTATTCCAGAGCCCCATGAGGAGAATGTAGTCCCATCCCCTCCGGAAATAAGCCAGGGGGTTTTTGTGGTCGGCTCACACACAATTCACATATCTTCTTCATCTCCTTCCCCGGCTCACCTTTCGCCCAGCCGTCCTGGTAACCTCTCGAAAGGGAAGGAACCTATTCCCTCTCCTACACCCTTTAACTCTCCTGCGGATTCTCCTATAAACAATACTGACAATGATCTTGATCTTTTCTTGCAAAGAAATCCTCTCGAACTTGAGCCACTTACTATTCATAAACCCTCCTTTCCAACCATCAGCCCAAATTCCGCAAAGAATATCACGGTAAGGAAAAAGAAAAAGGGATGCAGTCGACATTTCAGAGGCAGATCAATTGTCTCTGATTTTGGTATTACGAATTTGTCCCTAGTTGAAGTACCTATAATGGAATTTGAAACATCTCGACCTCTTAGAGCAAGCACGGTCGGTGAATCTTCAAAATGACCTTCCTAATTTCTATGAACATCCGGGGCTTGGGTGCTCCCCCAAAATTCACAGCACTCAAACATTTCTTCCTATCCGCTAAGCCAAAAATCATCTTTGTTCAGGAAACTATGCACTCTAGCAGGGCGGCTATTGAGTACTTCAGAAGGATGTTCCCGTCATGGTTCATGGTAGCCATCGGGGTGAATGGATCATCAGGGGGTTTAGCAGTTTTGTGGGACCCTATCTGGGTCAAAGCGAAAGCTTATAAATGTTGTGCTGGGATTTTTATTTCGGCCTCCATCAGAGGGAATGCATATATGTTAAACCTTTTGAACATCTATGGCCCGTGTAAAAATAGGCTTCCATTTTGGGAAAAGCTTCTTGCTTCAGAGATTCTTGATTTAGAATCATTGATTATTGCGGGAGATTTAAATGTGACTCTGAGCAATGATGAATGTTGGGGATCTTGCAGGAAAAATGATAAAATGGCAGATAGGCTAAGAATGGAACTTCTTAGAAGGAACCTTGTGGACGTTGTCCCGTAATAAATGTCCCCGACATGGGACAATGGGAGAATCGGTCAGGCCTATATTGCAAAAAGAATTGACTGGTTCATCATCAATGCCAGCATTATTGAAAAATGGGGCACGCTTATCTCTCATATTGCAAAAGAATATACCTCAGATCATAGGCCAATTCTACTTGAATGGAGGGGCATGGAATATAAGAAGGAGTACTCTTTCAAATTCAATAGAGTCTACCTGAACGATTCTTCTTTCACTGAAACTATCTCTAAAAATGGGCGGATTTGCAAGCATCCAACATGGCTTTTCTTTCCACCTTCCGGGAAAAAATCCAAGCCCTGAGAGAAACTGCAAAGGAGTGGCAGATTCGAAAATCAAAAAAGGAAAAACGGGAGCTCTCCTCTATTCAGAAAGAAATGGAATTGCTTATATCATCTTCCTCTTTTGGAAACATGGCTTTCGAAACAAAGAATCAAATCAGGGAGCTGAACAAAAGGAAACAAGATCTGCTGCTAAAGGAGGAGGTTTCCTGGAGGTTAAAAAGCAGAGCGCTTTGGCTCAGGGAGGGAGACCGAAACACTAAGTTTTTTCATTCCTTTGCAAATGCCAGAAGAAGGAAGAATTATATTTGGAAGATCCAAGATGGCAAGGGGAATCTCCTTTTTTCACAGGATGATATAGCGGCGGAAGCTTCTAGTTTCTTTCAAAATCAATACAAAAGGAACCAAAGCAGCATATCTGACATGTTATGGGCGGCGGACTTGGTCCTTGAAACATTTGACGAAAACGCTTATGAAATTTTTATTAAGCCTGTCTCGGAGGAGGAGTTTCTTTCTGCTATAAAATCCTTTAAAAAGGACAGAAGTCCGGGCCCTAATGGTTGGCCCATTGAATTTTTCATACATTTCTATGATATGTTCAAATCGGATCTATTGTGTATGGTGGAAGCTTCCCGTATATCGGGGAACATACATTGCGCCTTATCCTCAACGTTCATCGCATTGATCCCCAAAAAACATGGATCCGAATCCTTCCAGGATTATAGACCTATTTCCTTATGCAACACCCTATTCAAGATTATATCCAAGATTGTCGCGGAAAGGTTAAAGCCATCTCTAAATATATTCATTTCCAGGGATCAACATGCTTTCTTAAAGGATCGAAATATCTGGGACACAGTTGCTATGACACAAGAATGCTTATTCTCCATGGTGACAAATAACACTGAGGCGGCAATCCTCAAGATTGATCTAAAAAAGGCCTATGACTGTGTGGACTGGGGCTTTCTCAGAATATTGCTGGCGAAAATCGGTCTTAGAACAAAAGGCATTGAATGGGTTATGGCATGCGTAGAAAATGTTCACTATTCTGTAATCATTAATGGAATCCCATCCTCTTTTTTCAAAGCTGAGAGAGGTCTCCGCCAGGGCTGCCCTCTCTCTCCTCTGCTCTTCATTTTAGTTATAAACACCCTCAGTTTGCAGATAAACAAGGCTGTCGCAGATAGGCAATGCAGACCGGTCAAAATTTGTAAAGATATCTACATATCCCACAACCTTTTTGTTGACGACATTCTTATCTTCGCTATGTTATGCAGAGCATCCTGGAGCTGCATAAACAACATTCTACAAAAATTTCAATCGGCATCGGGGATCCTTATCAACAAGGATAAATCAAAATTGTTTCATAACGACTCAAACGGTGAGCTCACACTAT
The DNA here is from genome assembly GCA_000404065.3 of Pinus taeda. NCBI lineage: Eukaryota > Viridiplantae > Streptophyta > Pinopsida > Pinales > Pinaceae > Pinus > Pinus taeda. The sequence continues at coordinate 32,901 of APFE031618447.1, read as the reverse complement.
GGATAGTGTCCTTGCTTGGTATTGGTCAAGACTCGATAAGAAGCGGCATAAAATACCTCGGCTTCAATTTGAAGGCAAAAGGTTACCGTAAACAGGATTGGTCATGGCTCATTGATCGTTTCTATAACAGAATTTCTGGATGGGAATGGAGGTTTCTCTCACTTGCTGGAAGATTCATATTGGTTCAGGCTGTTCTGTCCCAATTGGCGGTCTATTGGGCCCACCTATATCTTCTACCTGTCTCCATCATTAAAAAAATGTGCTCTCTTGCCACAAACTTCTTATGGGGAGGGAAATCCTATCTGTCAAAAATACATCTGGCCAAGATGGAAGACATTTCTAGACCTCGGAAAGAGGGTGGCTGGGGTCTTTTAAACCTGAGAATTTTTGGGAGGGCTCTTCTCTGCAAAACTCTTCATAGAGGTATTTATGGTAAGGGTCCGTGGAGCAGGCTCATTAATAGGAAATATTTAAAAGGTAAATGAATAGAATATTGGTACAGAAGGAACTCTTTGGGAAAAAAGAGAGGTTCTGCCATTTGGTTGAGCTTCAGGAAACTTCAACCCTTCTTCTTGGCGAACCTGCAATGGAGTATTTTCTCGGGAGCCAACATCCATATCGGTTTTGATTTCATCATAAACGGCCCGGATTCCCCTTTTCCTTCTCCTTTGATCCATTTTTTCCATGCAAAAGGTCTTTTTACTTGGGATAAGTTGATCAAAGCATGGTCACACTCCTCTCCTGTCTGGAATGAGGGATCAGATCTCCACCTGCCTCCCTCCCTTCTTCCACTATGGAACTCTACTGTACAGTCTCTATCGAGCATGGCAATTCATCGCACAGGAACTAAAGATGTTTTGGTGTGGGCCCTCCCTTGTAAGCCTTTACCCATCAGGGTCAAACACATATATGCTGCTTTATCTCTGCAATCTGCATCTTCCTCCCTCATGGTTTTCCCAATGCCTTTATGGAAAGTCACTTGCCCGCTAAAAATGGTCCTCTTCTCGTGGCTAGTCTTCTGCAACAGGAACCTCACATGGGAAGTGCTTCAGCGAAAGGGATGGCTAGGCCTGGGGCGCTGTTCTATGTGTCAAAATGATGCGGAAACGAACCTTCACATGTTTTTTCAGTGTCCAATCTCCATGTTCATCTGGTATGATCTTTCCATTTTCTATGGTTTTCCTTACCACTCTTTTTCTTCTGCACAGGATGGATTCAGGTGGTGGAGCGGACATTCAGAGTCTTGGCGCTCCCTTTTTGTTCACGCATGCTGGCTCATATGGAAGTGGAGAAATGCCTCCATCTTTCAAAATTCCAGAATGCCTGTGTCTACTCTCTTGCGCTATATTAAAGCATATCATGATATATCAGGCTAATGGCTCCTCTGAAGTTCAAAATCGTTGCTCCTCTGGACAACATGGTTTTATATTCTGATAATATCCTTTAAATTTTGTCTCTTATGGGGGCTTGGCCCTGCACGGTTTTTTTGTGGGTTTTATTATCATGATAGTTTCAAGGATCTACGCTGAATCAATGAGGTCTACGGGTTTGGAATTGTTTTTCCTCCCGCCCTTATTCTGGCCTATATGTATCATCTTATGTATCATGCCCTTATGTATCAGCTTTATATTATCTTAATATAGATCAATCATGATTTTCTTCTGAGAAAAAAAAAAAAAAAAAAAAAAGTATGAAAATTAGTTTTAAATATTAAATTAACACAACATCAACACAATATTAAGTAAAATATAAATTAAATTGTTATGCTAAATCATCTCATTGCCCAAAAGTGATTAGAAATCAAATCTAGAAAAATAAAATTAACATACTATACACAAGTATGCACATAATATAAATTAATTTGGTTTGCTAAATCATCTCACTACTCAACAATGATTAAAAATCAAATCTACAAAAAACAATCTAACACAATACACATAAGTAATGATGCATATCTATATTACAACATAGAGAATATTACAAAAACTAAAATAATTTGTATTTGATTCTTACAATGCAAGACCAAAACAAGTGCCCAACAATCTCACAAAGAAAAATTTTCATTAGAACACCCTAGTAGTCACATAACAACCAAACAAAATAAACATTAAAGTTACAAAATGATGTGCTCCTATGAAAATTTTAACACAATATACACAAGTAATGACACATATTTGTATTACAACATAGAGAATATTACAAAAACTAAAATCATGTGTATTTGATTCTTACAATGCAAGACCAAAACAAGTGTCTCACAAGCTCACAATTTTTTTTTCATTAGAACACCCTAGCTGTCACATCACAACAATATAAAAATATATATATATATTAAAGTTACAAAATGATGTGCTCCTATGAAAATTTTAACACAATATACACAAGTAATGACGCATATTTATATTGCAACATAGATAATATTACAAAAACTAAAATCATTTGTATTTGATTCTTACAATGCAAGACCAAAACAAGTTTCTCACAAGCTCACAAAGAAAAATTTTCATTAGAACACCCTAGTTGTCACATCACAACAAAACAAAAACTGGAAATTATTCTTCGAACTCATTATTTTTTAAGCAATTTATTTTCTATGATGAACAATAATAATTCACAACTGCAAATTTCACCATAAAACTGTGAAAAAATAAGTGTTGGAAACTAAGAAATGCTAGCACACACACACACACACATAAAAATGACTATTGTTTTTGAACAAATGTCCCTGGAAAAACCCAATGCAGGAAAACCAATACAATAGTTGAGGATTTTATTATTATGCAGCAGTAGACATTTTGAGTACAATAAAATGAACACCAAATTGGTGTTTTTGTCTGAGAGAAATACTGGCAAAATATCTAGGGAATTACCCTCCACAAGCTACCTCGACTTAGTTTGAGCTCAAAAGCTAGCCCCTGAAATGATCTATGTCCTCCCCTGCACAGGCCTTGCGCATTCCCTTATACGCTCTGCCTGAAACTCCCTCTGAATCAAACGTCCTACCAATCTCTGCCCCAGGAAGTGATTCACTTGGCGTATTGGGAATTTTCCCGACCAGCAACAACTAAATCAACACCTCGTTTGGCTGATTCGGTTTGCCCTCTTGAGGCTCTGTGTAACCTCAAGGAGAAATAATACAACCTCCTCTCACTGCCTCTCCAGAACTAGAATCTCCTTTGAAAGTAAGGCATACTGCCTTGCTGCCACCTGCTACTTGATTGCTAGCTCGATCTCTCCTACTGAATCACCTGCACTAGAAAATTGAATTGCCTTGATCACTGAGTATGTGCAACTTGTGTGTTCTCCATCTACCTATCAACCTCTTCCTATAATCTCTAGTTAAGACTTCAACGACCGCGATTAAAACTTAATCGATGGTTGAGATCATCTCTAAGTTGATCTGTGTGAGTTTCTAGAGAATTCTCACTTTTGTTAATTAATTACTATTAATTAACCAGTTTTCCTAAGACTTAAGAAAAAATTAAATAATGGTCAGTTAGTTTAATTGAGCTATCTCTAGGTGGAATTTCCATAAATAGTTTCTGGGTTTTGGAGAACTCATGTGTTTTAGCCTCTCCACAAAGTTAGAGACTAGAACACCATCTGATGCTACAAAAATTAACACCCCTTCTTAGTAAGGAAGGTGTTCTTATGTTGCACTACTACAACACCTTGTCTTTGCATCATCCTTGTTAAGAGTTTAATTCACTATTCTAAATCCCCTAATATTAAATTAGCAACCAAGGATCATAGTCTTTGAGTCACACTGTGTATTGGTTCAAATTTAGAATTAAGTACAAAGTATTTGATTTTCTTTCTATAAACGAAAAAATGTTGAAGTAAATAAGCCTATTTACCCTAATCCTATTCTATTAAAACCTTTTAAAATAATATCTATCTACTCAAAACAATCAAACGCAGACATCATTGAACATACCATTTTGTTCTGTAAATAACAGATTTTTTATCTGCAAAGAATCACACTGTTTATTAACCTAAAGAACTCAATACTTAAAGAACTCATCCACTAAATTTTAAAGGACTCACTTACCAAATCCTAAAGAATCCACTCACTAAACCTCACTTCTTACTAGTCACTACATTTAAGCATATGAGAAATCACTCATTTAAGCAAAGAAATTGTAACTATGAAATGCTTGCTACAGGTTACCCTTATAACTCATAGCTTAAAAACTAAACCCAACAAATCAGTCTTCAAAACACTAAATTTAATCATAGCTTAAAAACTAAACCCAACAAATCAGTCTTCAAAACACTAAATTTAATTGACAATGAAATCACACTCACACACTAATTACGAAATGCTCATAAACTACTTACAAAATTAAAACCATGTGAAATAAAACCAAAATTCAATTAACACACTCTGATGTTAATCAAAACAAAGAATCCTATTCTAATTAAAAACATGAACACTAGACCTAAATCTCAGGTCACACATATCTACTACTTTTGACTTGATAAGCAAAATGCATACCTCTATTCATTTCCACACCAACAAAATTCAATGCAAATGCTATTTTGATAAAACTAAGGATAATCGAATCTTAAATTAACACTATCATAATAAAACTCAGGAACATCGAATCTTAAATTAACAATGTCATAATAAAACTCAAGAAAATCGAATCTTAAATTAACACTATCACAATAAAACTCAGGAAATCCTATATTAATGCACACCAAACATCAATTCTAATTCAACCCTTCCTACATTGTATTGTATTTGCAATCAAAGGAATGTGAAAATAGATATATTTGAGCATTCATATGCAAACATGACACTATAAGATTCAGAAGCATGCAGAGTATAAACTTAAATTATTTCCAAGGTTTTAGTTGTAAACTCAAATTAACAATACTTCATAAACATTTTGTATGGCAAGATTTCACGAAGGACATTGTGACATGCCAAAATCATTACCCAACAAGACATTGATTGCTTTATGTCAAACGAGAAATAATATTTACTTCTATCAATTTAGATATACGACACCACCACAATATGAATTTAAGTACATAATCAATCTAGTAATTCAAAAACCTGAACAATAATTCTCCACGCAAGATTTACACTACACACCAGTTAAACAAACATAGTCCTAAGGTCTAAACTATTTGTAAGACTTGTTTCCAGACGTGTTGGGCCCTTGCCATTCCTAAAGCAAGTTAGATTAACTCAATGAGAATAAAATTTAAAACAAAACCATCATACTTATAGGGAAACTTAACACTGGAGTTGAATTAGATTAAAGTTCAAATGTCAATATAAACGTCATACTGTAATCTCCTGAATAAAGTATTCCTTACAAAATTGATCAATATTTTTCCATTGCTAGCTGAATACCAAATGCATCGAGACTTAAAAGGACAACTGATGAAGACTAAACTTAATTAGGTACTCTATCATAGCAAACAGTTCTAACATCAAACTATTATAGGTTTTATGATATCCTTCTCGATCCTTAACTTGGCTACGTCCTATTTTGGAAAACTACTCTCCATCTTAAGCATGAAGACATTGGTATTTGATAACCCAAGATATCCCATGAATCGTAAACTGTTGTATTAAGTACAGAATCATGGAGAGTCGTTGAACACCAACTATTAATTTGAGTATAGAATCACAAAACAGGATTTAGGTACAGAATGGTGAGCAACACTTTGGATGATGAGGTGTCTATCTCCATGTGTCTTTATCCAGATGTTGAAATTCCAGCTACCTATCAACACACTTCAAGTCTACGAGTCCAAGTGATAGAATTTTAGAAATAACCCAATAAGCATGATCTTATGAATCTACCTAAACTTAATCAAAAACACTAAAAGTAATGCTAAGTAAGTGTTTCTACCTCCAATCACAAAATGTTAGGGTTTTGTCAGTGAAGGTGCAGTACAGAAAGGTAAAAAGAGAGTAATATGTAGGTAAAAAAAGTAAGACAAGGGTGCATATGGGTACAAAGGTAGGCTTCAAAATCCCCCCATGCCTTAACGAATGCATGCCGTCATGCATCACCAAAAGACAAAATTGGAGGAATCGATACTTCAAATTCTTGCTGCTTTAAGTAAAACCTCCAAGCCATGGCTAGTTGTTACTAAAGACTTTTGAAAATGTAGGGCCAACTTCTAAGCATTATGTTTCCTAGAAGGTTTTAGTCAAGTCGACTTCCAACATATTAGTGTGTCCTTTTGAAATATCAGAGAAATATTGTTGTCCTGATACTGATAATTTACATCTCGTACATAACAAAACATAACCTTATACTTGTGTGTGCACTCCCGCGGTTTCGTGTTCTTCTTTTGTAGCTTAGCCATAGGTAGTTGCAGGTTTTCTTCATCAATAGCAGGGGGTGCTTGAACTGGTGCCACATATTGTTGGGAAGTGCTCCCACCTCAAACTAGGCTAGTGGTATTTTTATTAGGGTTAGAGACCCGTTTCTTATTACTAGTACTCCCACTGAGCGGGTGTTGAGGTGGGGATCTGTTCCACAAATCTTGATCAATTTCCTATGGAATACTTTCTTCAAACAGAGGGGCTTCCATTTCTTCATTCCTTAGATCATGTTCTTTAGTGTCCAAGTCAGGAGAGGATAAAACATCGACAAGTTCCAGACCGGTTACCTGAAATAGGAAACCCATGTTTACTCATACCCTGAGTGCGACATCTACTTCGGAGAGCGATCGAGGTTTTTGCTAGGTGCTAGGAGGGAGTAGTAATCTATTTCAAATCGGGGTAAAAGAGCTTCCATTTCCGTTTGAGGGTGGATTTGACCTTCTTAGTGTGTGGTTCAGTGGCTTTGGGAATGAGGCTTTCAGCTTCTGGAAGAGTTTCCTTCTGGTCGCATGCCTGCATTTGACTAGCAAGTTCTTCATTATGCCCAGGTATGTGTTTCTGGGAATTTTTCCCTTTCCTCTTCTTTTCTTTCCCTGAATTTGAGGTTGCTTGCTTATCCAGGACACTGGGACTTAGAATTACTTCCTGAGATTTTTCTGTGAGGTTCCCTTCCGCAGGAAAGGTAGACTCTGTTAGTGGACTAGGATTAGGTTTAGAGATCCAAGGAGTCTCGTCCTTCAAGCTTGAATGCTTTGACACAAGGCTAATGAGTCGTTATTGACCCTTAATTTTTGTCTCTTCCCCTGTAAAATTCTGAATTAGGAAGTCCTCCCAGGACTTCTTCCTTTTTCTCATCTCTGCTACTATTATCACCTTAATCAAACTATGGTGATATGTGGCGGTTTCAAGGTTTTTACTATTAGTTTGAGCTCCTCTGTCCATTTTATGAAAAATTTGATGCAAAAAGCAGGGAAAATTAATTCCTCTATTCTCATATAAGTGTAACAATAATATAATGTGATAAATGAAGACAACAACATACCTTCCCTCACACATAATGAACCTTTGTAATATTGTGACCAACAGGTACCATTTTACCTCCAAACAACTACGTAACACTCCTTTGGACTAACTTAATGTCTGGTATGCAGGCTTGAGAAATTTTGTACAATCTATTACATCAAAGTTTCCTCCTTTGAATAATAGATGGCCCGTAGGAGACAACCCCATCGCCTTACTGATGGATCCCTTTGTAGCTTTAAATTTCAAATTCCACACTCCCACAGTTTCTCCATTGAAGCTTTGCAAGAAGGCTAAGGCAACCTTATCATTATATCCCTGGAATTTTCTGAGAAAACCCATCCATCCTTTTTCTTCCAACAATTCCCTGCATTGTTCATACTCTGGACTTCTAGAAAAATGCACAAAAGTGGGCTCGTGCCTGTTGGTCCCCATGCCTAAACGAAAAACAAGTCTCAAGGATTTTTCTTGATACGTCAGAATTAACTCTCACAATTGACTTCCAAATACCCTGAATAGTGAAATAGCACACTGATCCTTCAGCACAGTGAAATTTATAAAAGAACATGCTTCAAAAGTAGGATTGACGGCATGCATATGCATGAAATGACAAATCGATACCCAACAACTGCCATACATTGAGGGGATCGTTGGAAGGGAAATGGTGAAGGGAATGAGAATTGGTTGTCATGATGGCCAATAGCTTATCATAAATGATAGGGAAATAATCACGGTGAGGGCAAATTGGAGATTGGCATGTGTCATTATAATTAGGGGAGAATTGGTGGTAAAGAGAAATTGATTGGCATAGGAAAAGATGGTATGATAATGGTAAGTAGTGGAGATAAATTATTACCTAGCTTATAATTAGATGTTTCTAATTTAGTATAAGTAAATAAATAATCACATACCTTGGTTCTAACTCATAATGATGTTAGATCTCAAAGACAAGAATAATCATGTTGATCTTGATTTTAATCAAAACATAACAACAATTAAGTGTAGTTATGAAAGATTATGCCCTACAATCCATGTTTGTCATTGAATATTTACATGTTGCCTTACCCTTAAAATTTCACATTTTGAAAACTTCATAATTTATAAGAGTGCCCAGTTAAGTATAGTGATTTAAGTACAAAATCATCCTAAATTGCATTTGGAAATAGTGCTTCTTTTTTGGAATATTTTCATACAACTCATTATAAACTTTGTCTTCAAAACATCATGCAGATCCTGAAATGTCATCCCATGGATTTTTATCAGGCCTGGGATGAATTTTTCCTAAGGCATTTCACGTCTAGAGAGTCTAAAATGTCCCAAAGAAAACTCTAGGGTTGTTCTTTTCCATACTTATTCTCCTGATTCTAGAAAAGAGTAATTGTATGCCCAATAGATCCCTAACTACCACCACCTCACTAGTTTAACGAGCCTGAAGTAGCCATGTGCTCCGAGCATTCATCTTTAGAGAGTCTAAATAACCCAAAGTAGACTCCATGGGGTTCTTTTTCGTAAATATTTCGTTGAGCCTGAAAAAGAATAATTCTGTACTCGGTGTATCCCTAAACTACTACTGTTTGATTTAGTTTTTACGAGCCTGGATCAATTTCTTCTTGGAACTTTCAATTTTTGAGAGTCTAAAAGGTTCGAAGAAGAATCCAAAAGATCCTTTTTCATAATTAATATGTCAAGTCTGGTTAAAGGAATAAACTTACCCAAGACATATTTCTCCTTTATTCCACATGAGCTGTGAGGAGAACACCTATAAATATGGAAAATATGTCAGATCACTGTTTATTTTACTATATACATATTATACATAAATATAAAAATAAATTAGTTTGAAGGGTCGACAGAAGCTAGGTCCTTTCCTTGAACTAATTCCATCTCTGGATCTTGCATCACTTGTTGTAAAAATTCCTCGCAAGAAAGTGGTCGGTGATATAACTTGAGTCGATGGCCATTTACCACGAATGAGGTAGGATCAAAATCAATAGTCTTTATTTAGATAAAGCCATTATCGAAGACTTATTCCACTTCATAGGGTCCTAACCACCTAGTTGAAATTTTCCCTTTGAAGTGTTTGAATTCATTGTCATAAAGCAGTGCCCAGTCTCGAGGGTGAAAGACCTTTTTCTTGATAAATTTATCATACCATCAAGCCCTCTGATCCTGTACTAGCATAGTTTGTTGGAATGCATCCTATCTGATCTCATCCAACTCATTCAACTGCATCAATATTTTATCTTGAGCCTAATTTGAATTCGTTCCTAATTGAGTAGCAGTTCAAAATGTTTTTACCTAAAAATCGATAGGAAGAAACACTTGTTTTCCATACACTAATTCATGAGTGTGCCTTGTCACATTCCTCTAAGTGATACAATAAGCTCACAAAGCTTCAGGTAATCTTTCAGCCCAATATCCATGGTGGAGCTGAATGGTCTTAGTAAGAATATATTATAAGACTTTGTTTGTAGATTCCACCTGCCTGTTTGCTTGGGGTGGTATGGGGTGGATTTCCCATGCTTAATCTTGTATTTTTCAGTGATGGCCTTCACTATTTTAGATGTGAATTGTGTGCTTTGGTCAGTAACAATCTGTCTAGGCACTCCAAATCTAGTGAAGATGTCTTCAAAGAGGAAATCCACCAATGCTTTCTCAGAAGCTGAATATAAAGCCTTCACCTCTACCCATTTCGTTACATAATCTGTGCAAACTAATATATATCTCTTTTTCCTAGACATGGGAGAGATGGGTCCCACAAAATACAATGCCCACTTCCCAAAAGGATTTATGGATATCTGTGTCTAGAGAGGCATCTCATATGAAGGAACTGGCCTCCCCATTCTCTAACAAGAATCACAACTGGATATGAACTTTTTAGCATCTTTGGAATGTGTGGGCCAATATTATCTTGCATGTAGGACCTTATAAGTTGTTTGTTTATCTTCAAAGTGCCCTCCACAGGCTTCACTATGGAAAACCTTCAAAACATCAAACATGTCATCTTCTCGCACACACCGCCTCATGATCAAATCAGGTCCAGTGTAGAACAAATCTCCCTCTATCCAAGAATAATTGGCACTTCGTTGTATGATATTGTGTTTTACCCTGGTGGACAGATTCTATGGAAGCTTCCCTAACACCAAGTAGTTATCTATGTCAGCAAACCAGGGAGTAAAAGTTGATATTGCAAACAAGTCTTCATCAGGAAAATCATCTGGAATTGGTGTTGAGCCCTGTCCTGAGCAATGTTCATTCGTGATAAAAATTCAGCAGCCAAATTATCTCGCCCTGACCTGTTAATCACAGTCATGTTAAATTCTTGCAATAAAAGAAACCATGTAGTAATTCTTCCATTAGAAATAGGCTTATTCATAAGAAATCTAATGGTAAAATGATCCTTATGAACAAAGGTGTCATAACCAGTGATATAGTGTCTAAACTTGCTAATGGCATGTACAACTGCTAGTAATTCTTTTTCAATGATTTTATAATTTAATTCAACAGGGGAAAGATTCTTTCTAATGAAATAAATAGCATAAGGAAATTTATCCTCCCTTTGTCCCAACACTTCTCCAAGAGCAGTGTCTGATGCATCTGTGCAAATATGAAATGGAAGGGACTAATTTGGCCCTTTTAATACTGGAGCAGTAGTCAATTTATCCTTCAGTTCTTGAAAAACATTTTGACAGTTAGTATCCCATATAAAATCAACATCTTTAGTAAGGACTTTAAACAAGGGTGTTGCAATTTTGGTAAAATTTTTAATAAATCTTCTATAGTACCCTGCGTGTCCCAAAAAGCTTCTTACCTCTTTTGTTGATGTAGGAATTGAAATATGTGATATTACCTCTATTTTCATAGGGTCGAATTTTATCCCTTCAAATGACACATGATGTCCCAAAACAATTCCCTTAGTTTGCGTAATTTTACATTTAATGCTACTAAGGGCTACATGAGCTTCTTGACATCGAATCAATACCTTTTCCAAATTTGCTAAAGCTTGACAAAAGTCATCTCCATATATTGTGAAGTCATCCATGTAAAATTCTGCACAATCATGTATTAGGTCAGAAAAGATGGCCGAAACAACCAATTGAAAGGTTGCTTGGGCATTGCACAAGCCAAAAGGAAGCACTCGATAAGCATAGGTACCCCACGGGAAGGTGAAGGTAGTCTTCTCTTGGTCCTCTAGGGCTATTTTAATTTGGTTGTAACCACTGTACCCATCTAGAAAAGAGAAGTATATTTTTCCTGATAGTGTGTCAAGCACTTGATCGATGAATGGTAAGGGAAAATAATCCTGCAAGGTGACCTTGTTCAACTCTCTATAGTCAACACAGATTCGCCATTTACCAATTTTTTTTAGACCACCACCAAAGGTGATACCCATTTACTATTGGAAATGCGATAAATGAAATCTGCATTTAAGAGCTTCTGCAACTCATCTTTAACAATTTCTTTTAAGGTTGGGTTCATACGCCTCTGAGGCTGCCTAATAGGTCTCATTTCATCATTTGTATAAATATGGTAGGTTCATGTGTCTAGATGAATACCTTTCATATCCAAGTATTCCCAAGCGAATTCTCCAGATTGTTGTTGAAGCATATCCGATACTTGTTTTTCCTGTTCTATACTTAATTCGGTGCCAATGTACAACGTCTTTCCATCACTGATTTCAATAGGTTCAGTGTTTATTTCATTGCTATCTTCTATTGATACCATATTGAATGTTACAAATACCGCTGGATGACAGGTTTCCTTAAACTCATTTACGAAAGCATGTTGATAGCCATTAAAGGAAACAACGTATTTAATGCTAGTAATATCAGATAAAAATGGTTGTAAAACATGTTCTTTTGTGTGATCCTGAAGTCTTGTAGATTGTTCTAAAGTGAATAGAGGAAACATACAATCCTCTTCTCCATAAGTATTTTCTAACCACAAAGGTACTTCAGTAGCCATTTGAGCAGGTGGAAAGATAGTTAATGTATGATTCTCTACCCCATTGGAAATAATCATTTCTCCATTCCTACAACCAATGACATCATCAACGGTGGTTAGCCATGGTTTCCCTAAAACTACTGGATGTCTAGGTCAAGATATTTTTGGGGAAATCACAATAAAATCAATGGGATACTGCCAAGAAGCTATGGTCACCACTATATCTTCTAGGATTCCCACTGGTTTAACAATAGATTTATCTGCTAATTCGAGCACTATAGGGGTAGGACTAACTCCTTGCAGTTGTAAGGATGTCATAATGTCAACTGTCATGGCATTAATGGCTGCCCTCAAATCCACAAGAGTGTTCGGTAAAAGTGTGCCATTAATTTCTATTGTTACCACAAGGTTTCCCAGGTCATTGTATTTTAATGGTAAATCATATATCATTTTTGTTATTTGACTTACCACTTTAACATTCTGATTTTTATTCTTCTTTCTCCCAAGTTTCTTGATACATAGCTCCTTGATGATTTTGGTATAAATATGAATTTCCTTTTTATCTTGTAACAGAGGTATCTTTATACAAACATTCCTTAGTTTTGTTTCCAAATCATATTCTATAGGAGTCTCAATTTTCTTAACAAAAAACCGGGTAAGGATGTTCTTTTAGTTCTTCTTGTTTGTCATCTTTTTTATTATCTGTTTGGTGAATTTTGTCCTCAAATTTTTCTTGAGCGTCGTCCTCTTGAATTATCATAGCTAACTTTTCCCTATTGACTATTTTCCCTGATCTTAATTGAATTTTATTGATGGTGACAATAGTAATAACATAGGTAGTAAAAGGTTGTAATTCCATATTTTGCATAGGTTGAGGAGGTTTATTATTGGGGTTATCAACGAGTTGTGTAGGCAGCAAAGTAGGATGAGGTGGATTAAATGATTTTGGTTCCCGCTGAGGTGGCAAGATAGAGTTTGAGGGTAAAATTTGGTGCAATGGAGGTGGAGGCAATGAGGGTTGATGATAGTAAGTTGGGTTGTAACCTTTCTGAAATAGAGGGATATTCTGCATGTAAGGCATGTTATGCATGCCTTGATATTAAGGATACGACTGATTTTGGGGCTGAAATGTATTCCCATAAAAAATTCCCCTCCATCCTTGGTTCCATGGTGAATTTTGAGGTTGTTGATTACTCCAAGGACGGTAGGATGGTTAAAAGTTCCATGATTGGTTTTGAACAAAGCCTTGGGATTTGGATCTTGATACATGTTTTGATTTGGCCCTCTCCATAGAGGCTTTTTGTTTGCTTGAGATGGGTCATTAGCCTCCATACCACCTTTGTAAATGTATTGGAGAATGGCTGGGAATCTTTCAGTGGCATGTTCTAATGCACAGATTCCACATGCTTCAACCATATTGATAGGGCACTCCCTTTCCATATGTTTTCACTTGCATTTAGGACAAAAGATTTCCATGGAAACTCTCTCCTCTTCTTGTTTCTTCTTGATTTTCAAAGTGTCTAGCTGGTCACCAATGGTATTTAAAACACCTATTTTAAAGATTTCCAATAGATTTCTGAGATCAAGCTTGGTAACAACATTAGATACATATTTTGAATTGTTGGGCACATAATCTCTTGAGTTTTCCTGGGGTCTTCTACATACCTTGGCTTGATTTCTAAAGTAGGTGCGACATAATTCAACTACTTCAGCAAAGGGTTTTTTAGAGACATCACTGACATTCAAGAGGTTAAGTATCTCAACGCATTCTTCCCTTAATCTCTTCAAGAAAATTGTCCTAATGGTTTTTTAATCTAGGTTACCCCCTCTTGATTTATGATAGTTGTAGAAGAATCTCTCTAGATATTCTTGCATAATCTCATCTTCCATCTGTTGCGTCCTAAAAATGTCATTTATATCCCTACTTTTGTAGAAGTTTTGATACTTTTTAAGGAAGACATATTTCATCTGGTCCCAAGAGTAGATGGTGTGTTCCCCTCCGCTCATAAACCATCTTAGGGCTGAGTATTTTAAGGTAGCAGGAAATAATTTGATTTTATGTCAACATGATATTTTTCATTTGGATATCCCTAGTGATATCTAGGATAGGAAATCCAAAATTTGTTTCATCTTCCTCTGGCTCCTCTGGCCTGCCTCTTTGTCCATCCCTTTAGTCATTATTTCCTCCTCCAAATAAAGTTTCTTCTTGAATCATGATTTCCCTCATTATTTTTGTTTTCTCCTCCTCCTCTGTAAGCCATGTTTACTGCATGTTCGGGAGTAGGCATTGGAGAATTGACTCGACTAGAGAAGGATTCAGCTAAATTAATCTTAGTGCTTTCATGTCCCAAGTTTTTGTGAGGTCCTCCTATTGCTAATTCCACCTGTGGAATTAGCACCGATTGTGTGACTGTAGTTGATCCCACAACATTTGTACATGTTGTAGGACTGTTTGTGGTTGATCAACTCCTTCTTGAAGTGGTGTTTCATTTATTGATGCCACTTTGTTTCTAGTACTTCCTTCTCCTTCTCTCATCCCTGCGTAACGATTAGCCAGATTAGTTGGTGGTGTTTTTACAAGACCAAAAATTCCTGAAAAACAATTTTGTGTTAGAAATAAATCTACCTTTGTTATCTCTACATATACTTTTATTTCTATGCATAAGAAGAAATAATACAAAGATCCACAAAGACAACCAGAACTTGGAGCAACCCCACTAAAGTGGATGAGTGGTTCTTCACTCACATCTTACCGTACACTCCCCACCCTCTGACTATCCTGCAAATATCTTTATAACTCTGTAAAAGAAATCATTACCTGAACCAATTGCAACTCCTCGACAACGATGCCAAAAATGTTAAGATTTTTATTCCCTGTCCTAAATCCCCTAATATTAAATTATCAACCAAGGATCATATTCTTTAAGTCACACTATGTATTGTTTCAGATTCATAATTAAGTACAAAGTATTTGATTTTCTTTCTATAAGCGACAAAATGTTGAAGTAAAGAAGCCTATTTACCCTAATTCTATTATATTCAACCCTTTTAAAATAATAATCTATCTACTCAAAACAATTCAACACAGACATCATTGAGCACACCATTTTGTTCTGTAAACAATAGAGCTTCTATCTACAAAGAGCCACACTGTTTATTAACCTAAAGAACTCAATACTTAAAGACATCACCCACTAAAATTTAAACGACTCACTTACCAAATCCTAAAGAATTCACTCACTAAGCCTCACTTCTTACTGGTCACTACATTTAAGCATATGAGAAATCACTTGTTTAAGCAAAGAAATTCTAACTACGAAATGCTTGCTTCAGGTTACCCTTTTAACTCAAAGCTTAAAAATTAAACCAAACAAATCATTCTTCGAAACACTAACTTTTCTTGACAATGAAATCACACTAACACAGTAATTAAAAAATGTGGATAAACTACTTACATAATTAAAACCATGTCAAATAAAAGCACACTTCAATTAACACACTCTGATGCTAATCAAAACAAAGAATCCCAGGTCACACTAGACCTAAATCTCGGGTCACACATATCTACTACTTTTGACTTGATAAGAAAAATGCATACCTCTATTCATTTCCACACTAATGAAAGTCAACGCGAATGCTATTTTGATAAAACTCAAAAAATCAAATCTTAAATTAACACTATCATAATAAAACTCAGGGAAATCAAATCTTAAATTTACAATATCATAATAAAACTCAGGAAATCCTATATTAATGCACACCAAACTTCAATTCTAATTCAACTCTTCCCTCATTGTATTGTATCTGCAATCAAATGAATGTGAAACTAGATATATCTGAGCATTCATATGCAAACATGACACTATAAGATTTAGAACCATGCAGAGTATAAACTTAAATTATTTCCAAGATTTTAGTTGTATACTCAAATTAACAATACTTCATAAATGGTTATGTATGGCAAGATTTCAAGAAGGAAGCATTGACATGCCAAAATCATTACCCAACATGACCTTGATTAGTTTATGTCGAATGAGAAATAAGATTTCCTTCTGTCAATTCAGATCCCATGACACCACAATATGAATTTAAGTATAGAATCAATCTAGTAATTCAAAAAACCGAACAATAATTCTCCACACAAGATTTACGCTACAAACCAGTTAAACAAGCACAATCCTAAGATCTAAGGTAATTGTAAGACTTGTTTCCAGAGGTGGTGGGCCCTTGCCACTCCTGAAGCAAGTTAGATTAACTCAATGAGAATAAAATTTAAAGCACAACCATCATACTCACAGGAAAACTTAACGCTGGAGCTAAATTAGATTAAAGTTCATCTGTCAATGCAAATGTCATACTACAATCTCCTAAATAGAGTATTCCTTACAAAATTGATCAATATTTTTCCATTGCTATCTGAATACCAAACTCATATGGCCTTAAAAGGAAACCTGATGAAGTCTAAAATTAACTAGTTACTCTATACATACCAACCAATTCTAGCATCAAGCTATTATAGGTCATATGATATAATTCTCATGATCGATCCTTAGCCGGGCTATGTCCTATTTTGGAAAATCACTCTCCATCTTAGGCATGAAGACGTTGGTATTTGATAACCCAAGATATCTTGTGAACCTTTGACTATTGTATTAATTATAGAATCATGGAGAGTCATTGAACACCAACTACTAAGTTGAGTACAAAATCATAAAACAAGATTTAGGTACCGAATGGTGAGAAACGCTTTGGATGATGAGGTATTTATCTCCATGTGTCTTTATCCAAATGTTGAAATTCCAGCTGCCTCAGCGGACTTCAAGTCTACGAGTCCAAATTATAGCTAGTTAGAAATAACGAAATAAACATGATCTTATGAATCTACCAAAAATTAATAAAAAACACTAAAAATAATGTTAAGTAAGTGTTTTTACCTCCAGTCACAAAATGTTATGGTTTTGTTAGTGAAGGTGCAATACAAAAAGGTAAAAGGAGAGTAATATGTAGGTAAAAAGAGTAAAGACAGGGGTGCATATGGGTACAAGGGCGATCTACAACAATCCTCCTATACACACCGTTGATGTCTGACAATTGTAGTGTCTGTCACTATCCATCAACCACTGCGCTAACTTTGATTCATTTTCTATTGGTTGTAGCTAAACCATGTTGCATATGTGTTGTTGTTGACACTACATTGTACAACTTGTATTGTTGTCAAATTTGCATCTTCATTGCAACTAACAATTCCCTCTCACTGTTGTTCCTATTTCTACAACTAAGAAGTATCCAAAGTACTTTGTCCTTGCTACTGAAATGGATTCTCCACTACACCCAGATGTTCTCTTAAATATACGAAATTAGTTCTTCCTAGAGATTTTGTGAGTATATCTACAACCTACTCTCCTGTGGGAACATATTGTAGCTAGACTGCTCCACATTGCACACAATATTTGATGAAATGACAAAAAATAGTTATTTGTTTCTACCTATCATGAAACACTAGATTTTCAAAGAGCTTGATGCAACTCTAATTATCACAGTAGACACTGGTCGCCTCCAACTTCTGCCTGAACAAGCTCATCAATAACTTCTGGAGCCATATAGATTTGCACGTAGTTGTGCTTGCTACCGTATACTCTTCTTCTGTAGAGCTTAGTTCTATTGACTTCTGCTTCATGTTGCACCAAGA
This sequence comes from Pinus taeda, assembly GCA_000404065.3. Lineage (NCBI taxonomy): Eukaryota > Viridiplantae > Streptophyta > Pinopsida > Pinales > Pinaceae > Pinus > Pinus taeda. The sequence goes on along the minus strand of APFE031618447.1, from coordinate 14,893 downwards.
AACCATCCATGATCCAACATTGAAGTAGTACCTACAGGTACTTTTCCTATCCACTGAATTTCCTACCCAATATACATCTATGAATCCACATTGTCTGACATCGTCCCTCGGGTATATTTCAACCCATACTCTATTGTTTCGTGCAAATACATCATAAATGTGCCTTTATTTTGTCCAATGCACTCTTTGGTTCCACCATAAGCTTACTGAGAGTGTTAGCTGTGAAATAGATATTTGGCCTAGTGTTGACCACGTCAATGAGAGTATTAGAGAAATTTTGAGGTCTAAAATTGGCCTCAAAATAAAAATGTACACCTAAAATGAACTTTATAAGAAATAATAGGATTCAAGATGATGATGTCAACCATGGGGAATGATTCACCATTTTTGGAGTAAAAAAGTAAAAAGATAAAAAAAAAAACTACTTTTTCAACTCATATTCTCAACTTATCTCACTACAGTTTTACTCAAATTTTAAGCTGGATCACTTGTTGGATTCATAACTTATTCACCATCCAAGGAGTACCCATGTTGCATACTTTCGATGGACCCTACTATATGAAAAATGAGAAATACATGAAAAACGTGATTGCAATAATGTTTTTTCATGTATTTCTCATTTTTCGTGTAGCAGGGTTCATCTAAAGTATGCAACATGGGTACTCCTTGGCTGAAGAATTAAAATTTTCATCTAGTGAATGCCCCCACTCGAAATTTTATTAAAACTGGAGAGAGATAAGTTGAAAGTACGATTTGAAAATATAGTTTTTTCTTTTTTCCCTTTAAAATTTGATGATGCAATCTAATCATATTTTATTATTTCCACTATTATTTTATAATACTCCTTAGGAGGCCTATTTTAGACCTCAAAATTTCTCTAATGAACCGATGAGTTATCTATACGAGGTGGGGTCAACAACCTTACCCTCTGATGCATCTATCTTCTTCTAGTTGGTGATCATGGACATAGACATGGGTCTACAATCTTGCATTCTAAATCTCTTCATAATTTTTGTAGCATATCTTCCTTGCCAAGGAAGATGTCCCCATCCTTTTTCCACACTTCCAAACCTAGGAAGTAATGCATCAATCCCAAGTCCTTCATGTAAAACTCTGCTACCAGGTTCCTCTTGCAGTCCTCTATGAGCCGTGATGACCCTATCAAGAAGAGGTTATCTACATTAAAACACTAGGATGAGTGTCTCATCCTCTACCATTAGATATTAAAAGTTTGGGTTTGCGTCACTCTTAACGAACCCCATCTACTGCAAGTAATTTTCAATCCTACCATACCATGCCCTAGGAGCCTGCTTGAGCCCGTATAGAGATTTCTTCAACTTTCACACATGTGTTAGTTCTCATTTTCATCTCAAATCTCTCTAGATAATATATATATACCTCCTACTCTATCATCTCATTCAAGAAGGCTTTCTTGATGTCCATATGGTGAATTTTCCATCCCATTTATGCTGCTAGGGAAATAACAGAACGAATAGAATTATATATGTAAATTGTGGCGAGGTCTCCTCATACTCTATCCTTTCCTTTTGTGCATACCCCTTTATCATGAACCTAGCCTTATACTTCTCCATGCCAACATCTACAACATACTTCATCTTATAGATCCATCGAGAGCCCATAACCTGCCTATTCTTAAGCCTTGGTACTACCTCCCAAACATTGTTTATCATTATAGAACTATACTCCTCTACCATGGCATATATCCACACCTGATGCTATGTGACCTCCTGATAGATGGAAGGTTCTTAAATAGGTTCCACCAATTCTTGGTACCTGTCTAGTTGTTTATCTCCTCTCTTGTTTGTCCTGGGAGCTACAACAAATATCTCCGCATCTCTCAATGTCTTATAAACATCCCTGTTGATTCAACCACTAGTGATGGGAGGCTCTACTAGTTCCTTATCTTTCCTCTGTTGCTCCGTCTATTATGAAATCATTGGATCTTCTGCACCTGAGGATATGCTAGTACTGGTAACTGTATTGGATCCCTATGATTGTCCTACCAGTGGTCCCATCGGCTACCCCTATGGTTGCCCCTTTTGTTGTACCAATGGAGCTTCTGTTGGCTCATCCTAATCACTTGTTGGCATCTCGCGAGACTTCTTGAAGGCTTTGTCCTCCATGAACTTAACGTCCCCTCTCACTATGACTTTCTTGTTGCTGGGAACATAGATCTTGTATGCCTTAGAGGCTTCACTATATCTAATGAAATATCCTCTCTCTGTAGTTTGATCCAACTTGGTGCGCTTCTCATTAGGTACATGGAAATAAGCTATGCTACCAAAGATCCTAAAATGACTGACTGTTGGCTTCTTCCCTGAGAAGGCTTCTTCTGGCGTTATCTTCCTTAACTCCTTGTAACAAGCCTTGTTCTGAATATACACAATTGTGTTACATACTTATGCCCACAAGAACCTGGGAAAATCCTGGATATATAACATTGTCTTTGTGTCCCCAACTATATATCTGTTCTTCTGCTTCGCTACCCCATTCTACCGTGGATTGTATGGATTTGTCCATTCTTTGTTGATGCCTTCCTTCACATAAAAATATTTGGAGTCTTTATCTGTGTACTCTCCACCATCATCTAAGTGAAGCACCTTGATCTTCTTCCTTGTTGAATTCTCCACCAGAGCCTTAAACTCCTTTAAGCGATCGAAGATCTCATCCTTGGTATTCAAGAAGTAGATCCAAATCTTCCTGGAATGGCTATAAATAAAGGTGACAAAGTATTCGGCCCCACTGAGAGCTCTAGTGGACATATGACTGTAAATGTCTAAGTGTATAAGTTGTAACACATCACCTACTTTGTTTTCACCCCTCGGGAATGTTGCCTTAGCATAATTCGTAAGAACTCACCCTCTGTACACATCATCGTGTTCTGTGCCTAATTCTGGAATACCTATTACTATCTCCTTGAGAATTATAAGTTCTCCATGATGTAAATGTCCCATCCTCCTATGCCATAGTTCATTCAAGTATTTTCCACTATTAATGTTGATTCCTACCAATGCCATCAGAGAATCGAGCTACTACTTGTACAATTCGTTGCTTTGAACTCTAATATGTTTCACCTTCTTCTAGTTTAGGTATTTTATTAACAATTTCTTCCTTATGAAGTGGACATCATATCCATTATCCTGTAGCTAGATTACCGAAATCAAGTTCATACCTAATCCTGGCACATGAAGTACATCTGTAATACTGGTACTTTCTCTTGACTCCCTCTAATGATCAATGGTGCCTCTCCCCACTGGAGTGCACCTAGTCCTATTTCCCATCGTTACCTAGAAGTCCATCTGCTCTGCATTGTAGCTATAGAAATATTCTCTAACCCTTATCATGTTAGCTGATTCTCCACTGTCTATATATTAGACACCCTGTGAAGTTTTTCTAGTCAAGCAAGCTATCTGAGCAACTTTATTTTCCAATATGGAAGACAATTATGTAGCTCCTTGAATATCAAATTTGGCTATGGTCGTACTGGACAAATATGAGGAATTTATTGAAGACGTCCTAAATATAATTTAGTGTGTTATTTCTCTTCCACCTGGCATTGAATCTTCTCTAACAAACCACTGCAAACTCTCTATGTCTAGACCAAGAGTCTGCTTTGGGAAAAAAAATTAGTTGTTGCTCCCTATGCCCGTTGAAATCACCTCTTTGGAAAAATCAAACTTTCCCACCACCCTGCACCTAGAAAATCGAACCATGTCCAACAATTTGCATTGCCTGGCTAGGCACTACACAACCCATGAGAAATTCGTCCTACTACTCACTGTAAACAATAAAATTCTCCTTCTTCGTCTCTGAGCCACCTGTTTGTCAAACTCGCTCTAATACCATGTGAACTTTTTAACTATTGCACCAAGTGGTAATTCTTCTTCTAAATGATTAATTTTTAAGCAATTTATTTGCTACAACAAAAAATGAATAATTCACAGCTACAATTTTCACTATAAAACTGCAAAAAAAAAAAAAACGTTGGAAACTAAGAAATGCTAGAAGACATAAACATAAAAATGACACAATTATTTTTGCAACAATAGAAATTATGAGTACAATAAAATGAATGCCAAATTGTCATTTATGTATGAGAGAAATACTGAAAAAAATATCTAAGGGAATTTTCCCTCCTCCACAAGTGATCCTGGCTCAGTTTGAGCTCAAAAATTGGCCCCCAGAATGATCTGTGTCCTCCCCTGCGCAGGCCTTGTGCAATCCCTTGTATGCTCAACCCAAAACTACCTATGAATCAGATGTCCTACCAATCTTTGCCCCTGGAAGTGATTCACTTGTCGTACTAAGAATTTTGTCAGCCACCAACAATTAAATCAACTCCTCTTTTGGTTGAATCAATTTTCCCTCTTGAGGCTATGCATAGACCCTACATAGCCTCCTGGAGAAATAATACAACCTCCTCTCATTGACTCTCTGGAGCTGGAAACTTCTATGCAAATATGCTATATGGCTCTGCTGCCACCTGCTACTCGATTACTGGCTCGATCTCTCCTGCTAAATCATCTGCACTGGAAAATTGAACTGCCTTGATCATTGAGTATCTGCAACTGGTGTGTTCTCCATCTACCCATCGACCTCTTATTACAATCTCTAGTTGAGACTTCAACAACCAAGATTAAAGCTTAATCGATGGTTGAGATCATCTCTAAGTCGATCCGTGTGAGTTTCTAGAGAATTCTCACCTTTCTAAATTAATTACTATTAATTAACCAGTTTTCCTAAGTTAGACTTAGGAAAATTTAAATGATGGTTAATTAATTTAATTGATCTATCTCTATGTGGAATTTCCAAAAACAATTTCTGGGTTTTGGAGAACTCATGTGCTTTCGCCACTCCATAAAGTTTGAGACTAAAACACCATTTAATTCTACAAAAACTAACACTCTTTCCTTTCATAAATAGGAGTGCTTACAAGCGAGGTAAAACCCTTGGTTCACAGATGAGAATGGGCCACAATTGAGGCACTCCACCTTCGCAAGGTCCATTTTTACTAATTCTTATGCTCATAGGAAAATGTGTCCTACCTCAAAATTTATTATGATTTGCATGTGCTATGAGAAAGTGGTTACCTAAGTACTCATGCTAAAGATATTGGTTTTCCAAGCAACTAATTCAAGCAATGCATTCTATGTGCAAGTTAGGTAAATGTTTGAACTTGCTAAATACCTACTCTACATGTATTTATACAACTTTAAAACAACACAACCTCTTAATCCAATTAACTCAAGTGTAAAAAAAATAGATTAAAATGGTCTATCACACTAATCTATGCATCGTAGCATGATCATCACTAATAACACATCAATAAAAGTGAAACACAAGTGAAATTTGTAACCTCAAATGTATTAATACATTAAAAGGTATAATTTCCCAACACATTTATTAAATAATTTTATGACCCACAAAAACTATAACCTAAATGAAAGTTTAATAACATTTAGTAATCATCCATTAAACCAAAAACCTTTAAAATTTAATAACACTTAATCATTCTCATTTAAACCAAAAATCTTAAATATGCATTGAAAAATACTTATTACCAAATAGAAAACCTCGATATTCATCATGCTTCAACACACATAATCCTAATATAACATATTAACAAATTAACATATTTATTGTTTTATAAATATTTAAATTAAAAATAATTTTTTTTTAACAAAAATGAATTTCACAAATAATAGAGATAGGAGAAACTCCTTAAATAAATATTTATTGATATACTATTGGAATGCCCATCTTCAGTGGCATTTAAATGTGCTCATCATTTCTTTCTCTTCCCAATAAAGCTCAGCCAAAGAGGGAAGTACAGGATGAGGAGTAATTTAAATTCTAAAATAAAACTAAAAGCAAAAGCTGAAACCTAAGTGATTAATACCGACACTCAAGAATATACAATTATTTTGCATGGCAACTTTTAACTTACTAAGTATAGCCAACATTGAAATGTAATGATGCCCCAATGGATAAAATAATGTTACGAGACTAATGATTCTAACTCGTTGAATGACATTATAGCCTAGTGGAGCCATTATATTAAATAACTCTGACCATGGAAGGTGGCAACTCACCAAAAGTGTATGAAATATATATTGATGGGAAATAGTGTCTTAGTTTGATGTGATGCAGCTGACCAAGATTAAAGTGCTACGAGATGTAACGATCATTAATGACTTTGTCATACAAGTTTGTTTTATCCACAAGAAAATTGTGCATAACCAGAAAGATTGCACATAAATACACCCAATTTGTTATTTACTATACCATTGATATTGCTACATAATAGTGTTTTTTGTATAATATGATAAAAAATTGAATTTTAAAATAACAATATTATTATTAAAATCATTTTAAAAAGTTTATATTAATAAATTTAAAATAACAATGCCAAAAGTAAATATTTTGGAGAGAAAAGGAAGAAAACTTTTTTCTGACATATTTTTTATATATTTATTTGAATTTCAAATGTAGGTACTCATTGAATGTATAATTATTTTTTTCATTCAATGAGTATGGCTGGACATAGCTTTGATCGATCCATAGTGAGAAAATTTAGAAACACAGTTTTTCATGTACTTTGAGTTTATTTCACTATGGGGTGATCAAAATACGTTGAGTGTCTACTCATTGGATATAGAATTAAATTCTATATCCAATAAATACCTACGCTTGAAATTAGAGTAAACCTATAAGGAATTAAATAACAAATATGTTTAAAAAACATAGTTTTCTTTCTTTCTCTTTAAAAATTCTTAACTCTTATTTCATTTTTTATTTTTACTTTTTCCCCTAATGAGAGGTTCGTCAAAACTACTTTTCCTAAAAAAGTATTTGAGGTATCTTAAAAACCCAATGTACAATATCTAATGAAGTAAGGCTCAATCTCTTTTATTGGTATCTAATGAAGAATGTACAACATATCTATACATGTGGCCACTTTACATATGTTGTATTTGTCTTTGCATAGTTGTGTGGCCACCCATTGATTAATACAAAGCCCCCTCATTTTGTGTATTGTACCTAGGGGTTTATATGGGTACCTAGTGAGGTACCCAAGGGGAATAACAATAAATGCTTAGGTATTTCCATGTAACAAAGATCATCATTGGTAAATAAGGCCTATGTACTAGTGTGAACCCAAGTATTGTAAGAATACATAGTAGAAGGTGTCTTCTCTAAAATGTTCTTAAGAGGTAAATACTATTATAAATAGAAGTATAAGCAATGCAATGGGCATGGTGGAATATTATTGTAATTGACGCTCAACTCATTAGGAGGCTTCCCTTCAAAGAGGCAAGTGGATAATAGTAGATTCCATCCATAAAATGATCAATTCTAAGGTGTTGCCCTAAATTGAGGACTTTGATAATATAATAAGAATTATATTTATTTTATTTTTATCTCAGATATTTCTATGTGATTTCTTATTTGTGTACCTAAGGTACTCAAGAATTGGTATTAGAGCTCTTTCTTGGGCTAGAAAAACAAATAACTTTTATTTTCCTTTTTGTGGATTCTTTTAATGGAAAAAAAAGGGTGACAAACTTCAAATTAATTTCTACAACCTTTCAAGATGAATTTGTAGGAATAAGTTGAAAATATGAATTTTTGGTAGAAAATCACCCAGGTCTCATATGAATCAAACTTCGAGGAATCAAGATATTGCTAATTAAAAATCAATTATTTTAAGTTTTTTTGTTTTTTGTTTTATGGCCATGTGGACTATAGAGATCATATATGTTGATAAGGGCCTCCAATTTCCTTCAGAACAAAGCCAATAGATAGAGTATTTTTACGGGTTTGATTTGGTATATAATATGTTGTACTTCCAACCAATATTTAGCACACTACCTCCATTACAAGTCTTCACCTTCTAACCCTCATGGATGTGGAAAATGGAAATTTGATAATGTTGGAAACAAGTATTTATTATTGGCTTCAAAGAATCATATAGATAAGAGAAGCAATAGATAAATGTCAAGAGATATATATTATTGCGATCACATACTATGGCATCATGGAAGAGCATTACTAAGAAATATATGTTTGGTATGGTTTTGAGAATGTTTGAGCTAAATGGTACATAGATAGTTATCATTTTTGAGTTGACAAGTACATTCATCTCCTACTTGACAATTGTACTTCACTTATGAAGAGAAAATCATGGAGGAAAGTCAAGATATGGTTATGAATACTAGACCTCAACATGTTTATTCTCCAATACTAGCATGTTATGTGGATGGTTTACTGGATATGGATGGATTTACATATGACCACAATAGGTATTTGGAGCATCGTTTTTCAGTTAGCTATCAAGTTAAGCTAGCTTCAAAGGGGGTTCAACATGTGCATTTGGACTTGAGATCTAGGTTTAACGTGAAGCTTGCACTACTTCAACACAGTGGCTAGCATGTGTACATGGGACCTTGGTTTTTTAGCCTACTTCAAATTATAATTTGCATTCATAGATGGGACCTTAGTATATGGTTATACCTTCTCAGGACAAGAAATTAGGGAAACACTTTTCTACGAGGGTTGGAATTTTTGGATCCTCCCTAGGGGTGTAATAGTGCTTCCTTGGAATTTCCCTTTGTTACAAAAGAGTCATTTCAACAAAAATGCCCTTGATTGGTGATAGATAGTAGAAACCCAATAGTTTTTCCTATTGAACTAGACGCATTTAAATTTTCATAGAGAAAGGAATAAATTCGGTTGCATGCCTATTTTATGTAGTTTGATCCTAGCTTGATCTAGCATATGCCTTCTCCAAGAGTCATTGTCTTAGTCTTTAATTGATCTAGGTGAATATTGGTGGCCAAACACCTATTCCTCTTGGACACCTAACATTATTTCCTTTCAGTTTCCTAATTTTTAGCACAATTTACTATTTTTAGCAGTTTTTTCAGGCTTTGAACTTCTAGAGCCGTTTTGAGGTCCTAACGACATTTTTTTGGAAAACAGGCCAACCCAAAAGTTTCAGTAGAGGATTGTAGTTGAAGTTTGTTTTCCTCGGACAATTCTTTCTAACAAGGTAATGCACATGTTAAACGAATATTGTATGCCAAAGTTATGACCGCATGAAGTTGATCTTCCAACTAACCTCAAGGAGGCCCACAAAATTTTGGCTCTTCATATCCTAGGGTTAGGTTTTTGGATGTTTAGGGTTTTCCATTATTTCTTGATGATAAAAAGGCCTTTGAGCCTCATTGTAACACAATTCACAAGGCATGTAGTTGTGACATCTCTTCTCAGAGATAAGCTACCATCCCTCGAGATAGTTTGTTTCTCTTATGTATGTAACAATTTTCAACAGTTGTTATTTATTAATTGAAGTTATGTTTTGTTGTATATTTGTGTTTTGGTTTGAATCTATATTTCATTTCATTCATTCATAAATTCAAATTATTGGTATTTGAGTGGTCTTCTATTTCTCTTTTTGTTGTGCATGTCGCAACGAGGTTGGGGTATAAGGAGTTGGGACTTAAAGTGGTTGAACCCTTGCAAGACTGGCCTCACCGACCCTGAATACCTACCATGTTGGAAGAAAAGAAAGACAAGGGAGTATGAGATCCTTTCAAATTATTGATCAAAGAAGTCGTCAAGCAACTAAGAAATGAGATGATAGACAAGTTTTCCCAGTTCCTTTAGCGGGTATCAACAAGTGAATAATCTTCATCCAACAATCACTTCAGAGGTGCCACCCAATTTAAGATACAAGTTAACTTTTAAATTCCTATATTTGAAGGCCAACTAGATGAAAATGCCTTGTATAGATGGTTAAATATATTGGAATGATATTTTTTGGTCCATCATTTTTTCGATAGGGAAAATATTACTTTTTCACTCCTCAAAGCCACCCCCCATATTAAGGACTAGTGGGAAACCTACCATGAGCAGAGGGACAATGAGGAACCCTCACTATTTTCAGTCACACCCTATTGGAATAATTTCCTAGATGCCATTAAGGAACAATATTACCCTATCAAAAGCTATGAATACGAGTACATAAAGTGGACCAAACTATGAAAGGGAAGGGACCAAGAGGTGCCAGAGTTCACAAAAATTTTCCATACCGTATGCACGAACTTGGGTATTAAGGATTTTGAGCGGCATCTAATACTCAAGTACCATGGTTATCTGCACAAATACATCCAGGAAGAAAAGGAGTTCCTAGACATCTACTTGCTTGGTGTAGCATACTGATATATTGTTGTGAGGGTCGAGTAGAAATTCAAAAAGAATAAGAAAGAATTTGAATATGTGAATCTGAAGCACGAAAAAGGCACCTCCAAACTACAGGATAAAGGATGGAGCCAAGGTGGAGTGACCTAGGAAAACTCATCCAAGCCACAAGCAAATAATAACAGCACGAAGATGAAGAAGGACATCGGGAAGTGGTGCATGTTCCATAAGAGCCCCACCCACAACACAAATGAGTGTCATGCTAAGCAGTCATTGGTGATCAAGCTAAAAGCTTCAGAGTCAAATGCATGTTCCAATTCTGAGTAAAAACCAAAAATGGGGAATAATAAGGGGAAACAAATTATTGATGCAGAACCTAGTGCCATCATTTTCACCACCATGGTCCAAAATATTGAGATCGAAGATCTAGAGGAGGGGGATCATATCTTCCACTCACATATGTGGGTGAAGGATTCTCCACTGTAATTCATTGTCTACAGTGGGAGCCAAAATAATCTCATATCATAAGAGGTCATTAAGCATGTAGGTTGCCGACCACATCACGCTTACAACCATAAACCATCAGTTGGCTTCACCAAGGATGAGACCTTTGTGTTAGCCAATAGTGTTGCCTTCCCTACAACATCAATCCCTTCACAAAAAATGTATTGTGTGATGTTTCTCCTCTTGAAGTCTGTGATGCTTTATTAGGTCAACCGTACTTGTGGAAGTGTCATGTTGTGTAATTTTCCCAACCTCACTTTGTTATTATTACTTTGGGAAGAAAAATATATAGGATACTAGAGGTAGCTTGACCTATCGCCATTTCATTGATCTCTTCGAAGCAATGTAGTAAGATTATCTCCCAGACATGGAAATTTGTTTTCTTTCTGATTCACTCTCAAAGCAAGGGAAAGATCATGGCCACATCCATGGCCCCCAGAAAGGGTCCCCCAATGTAGTAGAAGCAAGTTGACAAGGTTGTGGAGGAGTACACGGAAATCTTCTCGTTACCCATACTGGTATCATGGCACTATAAGGTCAAACATTCGATCAATTTGATTCCTAGGGAACCTCTACCCAATGGGCTAGTATACTACCACTCCCTTATGGAAATGAGGAAATCAAGTTAAAAATATAAGAGTTTCTAAAAAAGTGCACATTTGACCAAGTTCCACACCTTGTGGGAGCCCAATTGTACTTGTACAGAAGAAGGACGAGACCTAGAGACTCTGCATTGATTATCAGGCAATGAATCAGATCACTATCAGTAAAAATTACTCGATCCCACAAATTTATGGCCTTCTAGATCAACTCAAGGGGGTCGAGTACTTCAACAAGATTGATCTAAATTTTGATTATCAAAAAATTCCTATAGAACCCATATATGTATGGAAGATTTCCTTCAAATCAAAGGAGGGTCTCTTTGAGTGGTTGGTCATGCTCTTCAGGTTGACAAATTCCACTACAAATTTTATGAGGCTTATGGATGGCATCTTGCGGCCTTTCACCAACTCATTTGTGGTTGTATATCTGGACAACATCCTCATCTTAAACAAGAGTTGGGAAGAGAACTTGCAACATATTCAACACATCCTTCAAACCCTGTGACAACACAAACTATGTGTCAATTTGAAGAAATGCTCCTGTTAGGGTCCTATAATAATATGATTCATAATTTTGAATTGGCTATGGTTAATCTTGTAATATTGTACATACTTTTTCTTTCTGCAAAATGTTTTCCATATTAAAAATTAAAAAATGTAAAGAGGGTATGTCCTAAAAGAATAGTCAAAGGACAAAAAGAAAGAAAAAAGATAAAAAAAAGTTAAAAATATGAACCCCAAAAAGAGATAAAAATAGATCATGAAAGTGTGCAAATTCAAATGCCACTACTTTTTACTTTCATTTGCAAAATAAGATTCTACGCAGCTTGTAAAAAATGCCACAATCCATAATGGTCAAATAGTTTAATCTTGACACATTCATGCTTTAAATTTCATGTTGATAGATAGAGAATAAAGATCTAGCCAAACTGTTTAATCTTTCCAGATCAGTAGTTAGGTAGAGAATAGTAATGAGCTCATCAGTTTAATCTGAGCCATTGGAAGTTATGAGGTTAGAATTAGATAGTTTGCTTATCAAAAGAAAAGGAAATAAAAGGTCAACAAGCTCAAATGCACCCAATGAATGAAAAGAAAATGCTAGAGTAAATAAAGGTTAGGTGGAAGAAGTGTTGCAAATGCACAAGGTTGCTAAGTCAAAAGCACATTCATCATGCTTAATCCTATGTTTCATGTGCAGGAGGAATTTTTAAAGAGAAAGGACATTCACACAAAGTTTATTTACTAATTTCTCCTCATTTCACTAGACCCCCACATACTTATTTGCTAATTTCCCCTCATTATCCCTTCATTACTTGTAAAAACCCTTTCCCTTCATTTTTACCTTTTATTCCCTTGGTTTCACACATTTTCCTAGACATTACCCTTCGAACATCATCTCCCCTTCCCAAAACCCCTTTCCCTAGTGTGAAACCCATTCCCATTACAAATACTACATTCTCCCCTTATTAATTTCCATTTTCCCCTTAAAAACCCACAAAAACCCTTTATCCTAAGTTTTTCCTAAAGTCCCTCTTTATAAATCCCCCACGTTATAATTCCCTGAAACGCTTTTAACCCACGAACCCTTGCTGCAGTTTAAAAACCCTGTCAGATAACCCTTGGCCCCACCTTTATTAACCAACCACTTATATTAAAAATATCGTCATTAACTTTTAATTAATTACAATTCTTTGTAATTAAAACCCTGGCCCCACCAACCACTTTCCTGACTCTATTCGTGCAACTTCACTGTATGATATCCCTCCCATCTCCCACCGCCAGATCCAACGACACATAGCCATATCGCGCTGATTCATTGTCCGACAATTAACGGCCCGAGAGTGTGCGAGATTCGCGGTTTTGGTCGGCTACTATTCTACTATGTGGCGGCACCATGTTATATCACGTGCTTGCGAAAAATACTGCCCTCCATACAAAAACAGTGTGATATGGCCGAAAACCACCTCCCTGCCTAAACCAAAACTGCCCACTATTCATTCAACAATTCTCGCGCAAAAATGTAACTGTTATTGTTTAAAAGTCTGAAAATGCCCCATTTTGCTCTTTTTACTCATATGCATTGAAAACATTTGTAAACCAATTCTAACACCTTGAACCTCTACGCGACCAATTTGACCACCTTTCACCACCCGAAGACATTGCAGACACCAAATTGAAGCAACCAATTGATAGCTGAAGGCTCAATACCCTCTGCAGCCACCATAGAAACCCATCTGCACCAAAACATCAAATTTCCATTTATTCTTGATATAACCAAAATGACCCTGTGAATTTAAATTATAGACAATAATTATCCAAGGTTAATTAATTAAATTAATTAAAAAACCTTCCTAAACTGAAGAAAATCCCACTGTGCACCCAAAACCCTTTTTATAGACTGTTATTACCCTCCCCATTGTTCTAGAGCTCCTAAACCTTTCTCCTAAAGCCACATAAAGAGTAATTTAGTTGAATAAAATAAATTATGGCTTCCCAAACCTCTCTGGATGTAAGACCTCTAGAAACCCCTCACTTGGATATTGACCACATTGCATTAGCTGATACAGAATTTCAAATCAAGTACACTGCTTCCCCTGCTTACCTACTAAAACTCTACTGCTAGAGTGAAGACAAGTTTTTGAACTAGAATGATGACATTCACCTTTGGGAGTCAAATTTTCCCAAGTACTTGTTCCCATAGGTACACCAATTCCCAGAAATCAACCACTTCTGCCAATCTTGCTATATTCCTAGTCAAAGAGCCATAGTCTCCCCTGACTAGCAAGTTTTATTCATCATTACTGCAGAATCAATTAATCAAATGTTGCAAATCCAGCCAGGCCCAAATGAGACCCCCCTTTCCATTGAAGGTTTAATTGAACTCTACATAAAGCTAGACCTTCCCAAGAAGGCTCAGATTTTTCAAACTTTCATCATAGAGGTGTCTCATACTCCTACAGATAGTCCTCCATATGTTGCCACAATTTTCTCTGAGAGAGGCAGACAAATTATAACCATGCTCTCTTGCATTCTAGGGTACACCTATGATGAACATGTGGATGAGTTTTTTCTTGCCTTCGTTTCTATATTTTTCCCATGCAAGTCTCCTGCTACAATTTACAACTATGCTCAGTTCATAGCAGACAAAATTCATGAACAATTTATCAGATTACCAACTGAGAGAGTCTTCAAGTATTCATCAGTATTATTTCATATTTTCTTATACTTTCAGTCATACAAGTTTCTAATGAGCATCTAGAAGTTAGACACCAAAAGCAATCCAAGATCTATAATCTATTGGACACCATTGATCCAAAGATACTCCACCATTTTTTCGTATAAAGAGTTCATAGACTTATTTGTTCATCCAGTTATAAATATGCTAACCAGTAGCTATCAGCCCAGGGTCAGTTAGGATATTAAGAGAGTTTTACAGTTGGCAAAGAATAGTAGAGTGGGAGACTAGTATCTATACTAGGACCACACATAAATCAGAATATATGGATGCCAACTTACTCCCTATAAGTTGCCCAAATACCTCCCCATGAGGATATTTGCATTAG
>APFE031618423.1:12190-23214 GCA_000404065.3 Pinus taeda | reverse complement strand
CATGTATAAATATGTATTGTAACATTGAAAGGAAGATAATGAAAAAATCAAGCTGGTAGTCTCAGTTTTGAGATCCAGTGGGAAATCTCTGTGTATATGTGTTTTATGTGTTATGCTCTCGTATTTTTATTTTTCCTGTGATTTAGAATTCGTATACAGGTAATTTTTGTACGGGGTTAAAACCTACATTTGGTATCAGAGTAAATCTACAAGTGGGTATGTGTTTAACCTATTTGGAGGTGCAGTCAGTTGGATGAGTAAGAAACAATCTGTAGTGGCACTATCAACTACAGAGGCAGAATACATGGCAGCCACTCATGCAAGCAAGGAAGCAGTTTGGTTGCAGAGATTGGGTTCAAGTATGGGGTTAGTACAAGGAGCTATAAGGATAGACTGTGACAGCCAAAGTGCAATTTTCTTGGCAAAGAATCCCGCATATCATTCAAAGACAAGGCACATTGATGTTCAGTATCACTTTGTGAGGGATATGATAGAAGACAAAAAGGTGTTGCTGGTAAAGGTGGACACTTTGAAGAATACTTCAGATGCATTGACAAAATCTCTGAGCACTAAGAAGTTCTCTTGGTGTAGAGAAACAATGGGCATTTCAGGGCTGGAAAAATGACTAAGCTCTCCTGTGGCCCCCTCTGGAAAGAAAACAACAAGTGGGAGATTGTTGGGCTATGTTATATTCTTTCCATGACTAACCTACGTAGTGAAGAGGGGGGTTAGAGGGGGGGTGGAGCCCCCCCTTTGTTGCGCCGATTGCGCAGTGAGGGGGCGGCAGCCCCCCCTATTCGGGGGGTTTGAGGAGGGCAGGTAGCCCCCCTCTACGGGGTCAGGGGTAGCGCCCCAGGGAATTTTTTTTTTGGACCCTATATTAGGTTGGGAGAACCTACCTATGGTTTTCGGTCCATGGTTTTTGACGCGATGGTTTTCGGTCCATGGTTTTTAACGCGATGGTTTTCGGTCCATGGTATTGGATGCTTCGGCATGTATAAATATGTATTGTAACATTGAAAGGAATATAATGAAAAGTCAAGCTGGTAGTCCTGGTTTTGGGATCCAGTGGGAAATCTCTATGTATATGTGTTTTATGTGTTATGCTCTCGCATTTTTATTTTTCCTGTGATTTAGAATTCGTATGCAGGTAATTTCTGTATGAGGTTAAAACCTATAGGTTTAACTAGGCCCTGGTGTGTTTATACCAACCTTGTTTGAGCCTTAGGTGGTTTTGGCTGGAATTTAAAGCTAGCTTAGGAAGTCTATGGTCTCCTATGTTATTGAGTTTGTGCTTGTACAATAGAAGCCTAGTCATTGCTAGGCTCTCGATAGGGGAAAGACCCACTTCTATAAGGAGAATAGGATAGGATGTGTTGCTTTTAATTTTGAGGTTATATGTTATAAAACGATTCTAGATTTGCTCAATCTTTCTCCAGGATTCTCTAGAGATGCTACAATCCCAAACCTCACATCCATATAAGATAACCGGAGTGACTAAAGTTTCAAAGAGGAACTTGTTTCTATCCCACATTACGAGGTTTGTCATTTTACAATTATTTTCAAGATCAAAATAAGTTTTCCATCCCTCATTAATCCTTTTCTCAATGCTATAGGTACTTGTAAGAAGACACTTCCTCCAAGTTACTATTGTCATACATAAAATTAGCGTAAGTGTCCTTCTTGGTTTTGATAATCATAACTTTTGTTTTGTCAATGTTAACAATCATACCCATGGTAGAGCATAAATCCTTAAGAAGGATAAGTTGCTTATCAAGATCAGATGGGCACCTTGTGAGAAGAACAATATCGTCAGCGTAGAGAAGAAGGATGATGACTATCCCAGCTAAGATCGTGCCAGCACATCCTTCTTCCTCTAAACAACCTTGTAGCTTATCGATGTAAATGCCAAATAGGGTAGGGAAGAGGGGGCAACCTTGTTTAACTCCGATATTACATTTAATATCTTTCGACCACCCCTCTTTGCTCTTTAACTTGGCAATTACATTCTCATACAACCTTATAGCAGTAGCTCTCAACTCAAAAGGAACTTTTAGCTCTTCTAATCTGTTCCAAAGGTTGTTTCTAGGAACCATATCGAAAGCCTTTCTAAATTCCACAAAGCAACAAAAGAGATTAAATTTATCATTGCGGCATTCCTCTACAATGATCCTAAGCATAATGAGGTGGTCTATTGTTGAGTTCTGCTTTCTAAAATCTGCTTGGCCTTTAGCCCGCTTACCTTCACTTTCAAGCCATATGCTCAACTTCCTTTCCAAAATAATACCATATAACTTGGCTAGGACAGGGTTGATCATAATTGTTCGATAATTAGAGGAGTGATTTGTATCCCCACTTTTAAAAATACGGCTAATGAGGCTTTGAGTCCATGGTTCAGGGAACCATTGCTTGATTGCTTGATTGAAAAGCTTGTGAATGTGGGGGATGAGGATAGGACCTCCAATTTTTAAGATTTCCACCTGGTAATCTTCAATGTCCTTAGCTTTCCCATTAGCCAAGTGATTAACCCCAAAATCAATGTCTTCTAATGAGAAAACTTCTTTCGTTGCGAGCAAGGTTTAAAAGTTATCCATGACATTTGGAGATTCATAAAGCTTTTTAAGATAGGAATTCCAATTGTGTAAAGCAATTTTATTATTATCTTTAGTTTTCCTAGTTAGAATCTACCTCCAAAATTTCTTAGGAGCTACCTTAGAGAGGTGCAAGAGGTTCTCTTGTCTTTTATGAATATACTGCCTTTTTTTCCTTTTAGTTAGGGCTTTGTATATTTTTATCTTGCCAATAAATAAATAAATAAATAAATTATTATATATATATATATATTATATATATATAATAGATATATATATATATATATATATATATATATTATAATATATATCTATATCTAAATTAAAACTAGCTTTTCATTAAAAGAATTTTTTCATTTACTTAGATTTTCTTATATGTTCATCTCACAAAAAAACAGAGTCTCAACAACAAAAAAAGTTTACCGCAGACCCTCGATCCATTTATATCACATTACAAACATGGTCTACTGGTATAATTAGGTCTCATCCATTAAGGATCCTGGGCATATACCCAAAAACTGACTTAGACTGATCTATGCATTCAAAAGTATGCAAATACAACACAAAAAGGATAAGTAAATAGGGATAAGTAAATAGGAGAGACTACTTTTAGATTTCAATATAGCCTGACCTCCAGAATGCTAGAGTAGAAAACAGAGTAACTTATATTGCCCAACATCTAGTTGCATTTTTATTTTGACAATATATCATCCTCATTATTCTATTCTCGAAATATGTGAGAGATAGAAATTCTTTCAAAAGGCATGATTAGTGATTTGATCCTATCCATCTGATGTGAAAGATATGGAGCTTCTAATTAAAATGTTCAATTTTCCCACTCGAGGATCACCTTAGATTCACTTTAAAATCACCATATACATCTATTTTGGCAATATTCAACCACTTGGCACAATAGATGATACTCCATAGTACAAGTAACACTGCTCTCATGTTAGTACCACAAATACTGAACCATATAAACTTATAGAAATCTCCAGGCTTGATAACTATTAACATCTCGCTGCCACATTGCTCTGATGATGCCTCATTGAAAAAACCAGTCAGTAACTTGTTCCAAATATCCTTCAAAATAAAACATATGTTTGATATTTTTTTTGTAATGGGGCCTTTTTCCATAAAAAAAAGAGATCTTAATGTTGGAAACCTCACATCTGGGTCTTGATGGAAAAATCTTAGCGTTTCTCGGTCTCAAAATAGCTCATATTATATAGAATAAAAGTGATATGTATTCCTTGTAATTTACAAACCAATGAGATAGGCAGGCACCAATAGAGAACAGTTTCCAAGAAGCATTGAGTTGAAGAATATAAAGTTGGAGAATATGAAGGACTCCTTTCCAAACTATGTCAGCAAATGGGCAAATAAGAAAATGATGATTAACATCTTCCAAGTATAACTAATAAAGTGTACACCTACCAAGTCCGAGAAAGTCTTTTTTAAATAATTTTACCCATGATCTTATCATGGACCACTAACCTAGATAGTCTTTTTTAAAATAAATTTACCCGTGTGAGGATTTTATCATGGACCACTAACTAACATAAGCATTTTAGCTTATGTGGGATATCCCTCTTACATGTTTCTTGAAACCATATGGTCTTAGAATCGAAAGATAGACCCTGAGACAAGAATAAGTATAATTTTTTCACCAATAACAGTCCTAGAATCCAAAGATAGACCCTGGGACAAGAATAAGTATATACCCTTGACCATATTGTTGTTTCATGTCACTCGATCTTCCTTTGTTGTGAATGTAATTCCTGCCATTCTAAGATGAAGAATATGCTCATTCCATTTTTCGGCTAAAGCACCGATGAGACCTTTGTCCCCTGCCTCTCTCCAAGAAATTTTTCACAAGTTTGGTCCTCTATCCATGAATATGTATTTTAATGAGAAAAGAGCTTTACTATGTAATTGAGCCAAAAGTGGGAGAGACAATTTATCTGTACTAGAAATTCTTTTGATGGCCACCTGACTAATCTCTCCCATCGATTGTGAGCCAATCTCCCATCTTATGTTTCCAAGAAACCAGTGGTGTTTAGTTTTCATTAAGCTTCTCTAGGACAAATATGCCACTTTTTTCTCTAGAGGCCCTTCCCTTATCTAGCTCACCAATGTAGGGTTCATTATATATTTTTCAAAAATTATTTGATGCCAAATGCTACTACCACTAATAGCTATCCATAAAATTTTGATCAACAACGCCAAATTGAATCTTTCCAAATCATTAATACCCTAGATGCCTAAAAATACCTGTCTAAAAAGTGACTCTAGATGCACAAGGTGAAATTTCAATTTATTCACAGACCTGACCCACAAAAAATTGGTTGTGATTGGCTTTATTCTATTGATTGTGGCATTTCGAAGCTTGAAAATACACATCTAATATATAACAATTTTTTAAAGCACCAACATTATCATAATGAGTCGACCACCCAAGGATAACCATTTGAAATACCACGATCTAAGTCTTTTCCAACAACTAGTCACTGTCATTGATCTCATAATTGTTGGGCTTAATGAAAAAACCAAGGTATCTAAAGCCACATCCAAAGAAAAATACTTTACCCCGAAAAGGTTGGTTATCTCCATCATCGAATCCAACTCATGGATTGACAATATCATAGTAGACTTTCCCTTGCTCATGGGAAGAGTTGATGCTTCCCCAAAATCAGTTAAAATATGATGATATGCCTTCCATTCCAAGATGGTTCCTTTCCCAATCAAAATAACATCATCGAAAAACATCAAATAAGACAGAGAAACGTGCCTAGAAAGGCTACACCCAATGATTATCCCCCTTGACCTAGCCTCCCAAATCCTTTTGTTCAGACCGTCAATCACGATTAGGAATGATAGTAGTGATAAGGCACATCCCTATCTTAAACCACTAGACACTCGGAAGGATTCGATTGAGAGCCCGTTTATGATGACCACCAGGTGAGTCATCCAAACATAGGTCATGATCCAATTGACAACCACCAAGTGAGTCGTTGAAACATATTCCATGATCCAATTGATGCACTAAACTCCAAAACCAATCTAATCTTACAAAGTATCAACTTAAGAAGCTCCCAGTCTATGTAGTTGTATGCTTTAATAAGGTCTATCTTCAATAGACATGGCTCAAACTACTTGGATTTAATAGAATGTGCACACTCTTGTGATATTTCTATGACTTCATGTATCTATCTTTGTTCCAGAAAATCAAATTGCTTAGATGTGATATGCTTCAATAACACAGGCTTGATCTAGTTAGCAATCATTTTAGAAATCAATATCTATCCTTGTTCCAAAAACTCAAATTGCTCAGATGTGATATGCTTCGATAACACAGGGTTGATTTGATTAGCAATCAATTTAGAAATCGTATTACAAAGAGAGATAAGACAATAATTAGAAAATGAAGATGGATTTAGCCAATATCAAGCACAATCGTAGAGATTCTTAGATCATAGCAACTAATTCCTCGATCATGATATCTTCCTTGATCATGATATCTTGAAAGTATAAAAGCAACTCCACCAACCATCTATCTCACCCTATACTATTATATTTTTCCAAGATTCTCACAACCACTAATACCTTATCCTTAGAGACCGACTTCTCCACAAGCACTCTCACCTCCTCACCAATCATATTTAGAAATAGATTAACAAAATCCATCTGTTTATCAACTATTTTCCCTTTTCTAGCTCTGTATAGCTGACTGAAATACCTTAGTGCTTCCCTTTCAATATCCTCTTGAGTGGAATTGGATTTCTCCTCATCTTTGATTAGCCAAATGGCATTTTTCTACCTCCTGTAAGATGCTTGATTATGGAAGAAACAATTATTATTGTCAACCTCTGCCACCCACAATCCCCCACTCTTAATGTGCCATTCCTCTTCCTGATCCGATATAATCTTTCTTTTTCTCTTTTCTAATTCGAGAAGCTTTACCTTAAATTAATATAAAAATTAACATGGGTCCTTTGGATCTATCAGCCACTCCATCTTCCTATCAATGTCTAATAGCTCCTAAATCATCCCCTTTTTCTTAACACTTACCCAATTCCTTACTGCTCTTTTCATTTCTTTGATCTTATAGCTTCCATAGCTTCCATACATGTGACCCCACTCCCTAGGGTCGACGAGAGCCCAGTGTTGTGGATCCACTCAAAAAAATCCAATTCCTTGAACCAATCATGATTAAATTTGAAGGGAAAGTATCTCTTTTGATTTCAGAATCAAACACTTATATCTCGTGCTAGCAACCAACGGGAACTTCTCATGAACAATTATTTTTTTACAAAGAATATATTGGCAATATAAAAGCTATTATATTCATGTATATTATATTTTATAAAGAAGCTTAACGTAAGAATATCATTACTTTTATCTATAAGATATCAAAAATTATTTCTATTACCAAATATATTAGCAATATAATATTTTATATTGATGTATTTTTGTATATTACGAAGCAACTTAACTTAAGAATATCATTACTCTTATTCACTTGATAGGACCGCAATAGTCCGTATATATGGGGTTTTGGTCATATTAATTTTAATTTTAAATTTTATGGGAGTTATTGAAAGTGGAAGTTAATTGTGGGGTTATACTTTCTTAATAGTCATTTAAATTTGATCTAGTATCATATTAATTTAATGACATTATTACATTATTAGGAGACATTGTTCAATATTAAGATAGATTCCAAATTATAGTCTATAATAATTATGGTGACAATATTTTATTATTAAAACATATTGTACTAGGAAAACCAATTTTACTAATGTAATTGATATATACTTATTGTATTAGTCTATGCACAACCTAAATTTGAAACAAAAACATATGTACTTTAACATAAAGTTTTAGTTTCTATTTAAAAAAAAAAAACATATTTAGTTTAACATAAAATTTATCTTTAATTTAATACTTTAACATATTTAAACTCTAAATCAAGATGGATCAAATCTATGGAGCTGCAATAAAGCTTGTCCATTCTAAACAAAAGCTTAACATAAAATTTAATTTCTATCTGCACTTTAATATATCATCTTAGATCCTTGTTAACATTGAATTTATCAAGCCTGTCCACTCTGAAAACAAGCTAGAAAATCTGTACTTTAAAATAAAATTTAATTTCTATCTTCCTTTAATATATCACCGCAGATCTTTCTTAGCTTTGAATTTATCAAGACCCTGTATGGATCAAATATTTGAAAGTGAAAACTATTTTCAAAATGAAAAACATAACCAAATGTTTTCACTTTAAAAGATTTGAATCTAGGAAAAAATGATATTTTCAATACTTACAGATTTAAAATTAAAATGATTAATAAATATAGAATTAAGATAATGATCTTTCTTCTTGGTTTAAGTGACTATCAATGCAACAATTTTGGTATGTAGTCATTTCCCTCCGCAATGCTGCGCCGGCAAAGAGATAACCTCCAGATGAACCATTTATATCAGTTAAAGCCGTTATTGGACTTCCTCGTTTTGATGAAAAGATTCGAGAAGTCTGGAGACATCTCGTTATAGTTTTACTCCAACATACGAATAGAGTTGTCTATAATGCGATTTTTTGGAGATTTTGGTGACGGAATCCGGCGGAAGAAATGAGGTTAAATCTTATTTTTTAGCCGTTAAAATGGTTTTTTAACTGCATATTTGGATTCAGCGCCCTGAAAAACCCTTGGGAGCCATTGATTGTGCAGAAAGTAGCTATCAAACTTGAGATTCCAATGAATTGCTGCCGAATTTTGGCCAAAAAAATCCGCCGAAAAAGCTTTCAAAAAGTCGCGTTATAGACTACTGCCATACAAATATGTATGCACCACATGCTCAACTAAACCAGTTTTAGGTATGACGTATATGTTTAACAAAACCACATGGAGAAATGTACGATTCGACCAAGCAACCCACTCCCATCATTTTCAGGGTTTTTTAGTTTCTGTTTTTAAATTATTTTTAATTAAAATATGGTAAAGATTTTTAAAAAACATTTCGGCATCATCACATTACTGGTAAGAAATTGACTTTGAATGGAGAAAATAACAACTATTCAATATAATCTTAATTAACAAAATCAATTCACAATATAACTATTATTTTTATCTATTTATTAATAATTTAAATAATTATTATTTAAATATTTTATTAATTATTAAGAAATATAATATATTTATCTTAAAATTATATCCAAATTCTAAAAGAAATTAACAATATGGTTACTCTTTCCCATGTGTAATCTCCTTCCTTCAGTAAAAGCTGGAACAACTTTGTGGTAGCGCTCTTTTCTATACATGAATCGAAAGTAAATTTAACTTATATGGGCAAGACCCATGATTGGAACTCATTTAAACAATCATGTTTTCTACGTATGTTATTTTTTAAAGCTAAGAATTGTATTATGTTACTGGTCCCTGCCCTTCACGGCAGTGGTACTATTGTAATCGATTTCATTGGTTGTCATTAGTCTCGTACAGAATCCAAGTTATAAATGGAGTTCATAATTTAAAGTTTTGATTTTATATTTAATAAATATTTGTTTTTCAACTATTAAGAAATTTCTAGCCGTTATTTCGACACCTAAAAAATTTAAATTTAAAGATCTTATTTGGCCTGTGGATTCAATGCATTTACTTCGTTAATATGACCGAAATGGAAAATGGAAACTAATAGCAGCATTAGATAATAAACCTTATAGGTAATGGGAGGTACCCACACATATTCTGGTGTCGAGGCTGAGGAAGGCGCAGGAGGTGAACTGAGCGGTAGATGTAAACGTTGATTGATCCATCGTATCAAAGTTGTTGGGGATTTTTCTGGTAAAATCCCAAAAACAACCAAACAAACTGAATACATCGCAATGCTCTGTTTTTCTCCTCAGAATCTTTTGCACAAGGAAGCAAGATAAATTTCTAAGAACAGAGGTTTTTCACACCAATAAAACCTTTATATTCATTAATAAAAACTATGATACATATTTCTTCCTCTTACTGTGAGGGATTCACCAAAAACTTTTCACCAAAAACAAAATTACTCTGCCTCTGTTACAAATGATTTTTATACTGCTGTGTAAAATCTACATTTACATTTACTGCTGTAAAAATGGCTTTTACATTTACTGTTGTAGAATAAAAATTCTTACATAAGTTTACTGCTGTAAAAGAAATTCTTTTACATTCACTTCTATGTGAAATTCTTCATTACATTCGAAATGCTGGGGATTTTACATTTCATATTCAAATAAAATAAAAAAAATTCTTCTCATTCATTTCAATAAAACAATACAAACACCTGTAAGAAGGAATCATGGATTTCATTCACTGTCGGGAGTCTTTTACACTGTTGTGTTTCCGCTGGTGCGAGCCCTCTACTTCACATCCCGTGTGCAATTAACAAAATGTCAACACTCACAAAACATATACCAAAAAGCATTAAAAAATGGTGTTGACTTGCCCATACCACTCTTTAATTCGCGCCCATACATGCCGTATGAAAACATAAAGTTTTTACCTAAGTCAATGACACATTCATTAAATACATTAAATAAAACGTGCGGTAAAAGTAAACTTAACTTTCTAGCAGGTTGTTGAAGATGATTGTCCGTTGACCTGATCGGACGCAATTCACACACCAACCTCTCACAAAACAATCGAACTTTAGCTTCCGGGGAGTGGGTGGTTTTGTGTCCGTACACTGGACGCGTGGCAGCTAGTCGGGGTGTTCGGAGGCCCTCTGACAAAAACAACTTTTTACCAAAAGCGGTGCGAAATAATTTGTCGTTTTCTGAAGTGGTTTTCCAGAGTTAATGCGGGGAGTTGGAAATTAATATTTCAACACTCCCCTTCAATTTCAACTGTTGGGCATTCAGTCATACCCAAACATTTTCTCAAAAACTCAAAGCTTTTATGGTCCAATGGCTTTGTCAGAATGCCTGCAACCTGTTCCTCACTCCTGCAATGTTGTAAGGCAATTTCTTCATTGTTCACCAATTCCCTGATGTAGTGAAACCTTGTGTCAATGTGTTTCGTTCTCTTATGAAACACTGAATTCTTTGATAATGCAATAGCTGAGCTATTGCCACAAAAAACCATTGTTGCTTTTGCGTGTTGTTGGCCTAAGCTCCTCAACATCCTTCTCATCCAAACTGCTTGACATGCTGCTGTTGTAGCTGCCACATATTCTGCTTCTGCTGTAGACAATGCTACAATGGACTGCTTCTTAGAAGCCCATGAAATGGCTCTTGAACCCATGTGAAAAACATAATCGGAAGTGCTTTTCCGATCATCTACACTTCCAGCCCAATCACTATCAGTGTATCCAACTAAATCTAAATGTTCTGAGACATTATATAAGATGCCAAACTTTTTAGTACCTTTGACATACCTCAGAATCCTCTTTGCTGCTTGC
>APFE031618414.1:0-18041 GCA_000404065.3 Pinus taeda | reverse complement strand
TTATGAGGACTAGAGGAAATGAAAATGAAAATGAAGATGTGAGGGATACTGAGCCCATTTTTTCTCGGGAAACTGTTGCTTATAGTGATAATAGGGACAACTCGACAAGTGAGGACGAATTATTATTGGGTGATATAGCCCTTGTACATACGCGTCTTAAAATTACTGGAAGTAATGAGGAAGACAATGAATCAATAAATGTAGACCAACCACAATGTCGGATTTTCCTTGATACTGGAGGTGAATATTTGATTGCACCATGCTGTTGCAGAGGGCACCCAGAAGTTTGTGCACAGATCATGTCTTGACTACTGGAGGGCAGCCAAAGAGGGCTTTGCTTTTGCCCACTGTACTGAATGCAGGGCAATGTTCTATTTGCGTGCAAATGTACCACCTGATCGATGGTGGTCAAGGTTGAAGTTTCAGCTTCTTGTTATAAGAGATCACACAGCCATTTTCATTGTCGTTCAAGTGGTTGTTGCACTCCTGGGCATGCTTGTCTACAAATTTTATGGTGAGGAACTTAGAGAAATGTTTGGCTATGAACAACACCCTTATGGCTTCTACTTACTGGCAGGTATGATCTCATTATGAGTATCTATATTATGACTAATTGGTTGAATTGAATAATAGTCTAAGATGCTGGTGCATGACATGTAAAAAAAATAAAGAAATAAATACAGTCACGCCTTCAAATAACAAAAGACAGGTAATGAGTCTGGACATTACAACATGAAAAGCCAATTGTAAATTAGAAAGGAATCTTGTGGCTAAATATGCAGTATGCTTATCCTTTGCTGAAGAACTGCCGAGATTTAGAGTGGGAGCACAGTTCTATCCTTTTTCCTTGGCCTGTTATCAAGCTCAGGGGCCCACATTTGTTCCTCTTTATAGTCCCTTTTTGCAACTTTCTGACATGAGGGATATCAGTGATCATTCATATAGATAGTTCATTACCTCCTTTTATGTTTAAGAATAAATCATATTGCATTATTCACAGCGACTGTAAAGTGTGCCTTGTTAGAGAAAGGGATGTTTACACGTTAGTAGAACGGGATGTTTACACGTTAAGTTCAGATTAAGGAGCTGAGTGGCGCTACCAAGGAATGCATCGACCAGAACAATTTAATCAGGTCCCCAAACATTCGTTGCGAATGCATTGAACTTTGAAGCCATAATGGAGAAAGATGAACAGCTAAATAGACGCTAAATAGACCAGGGCAACAGAGAGACGGGCTAGGGAACTGTAGTCCTATGATTTGGGTAAACGAGGAGAATTCTGGTTCCCGTTGGCTGCCATATATATGGAAGCAACGTTGTTGCTATTTTTGTCTGTGTGGTTTTGCTTCAATGCTTACTTTGCAGACCATTTTTTTTTTTAAGACGAAGTGATTGATAAGAGGAAGTTGACAGGGTCCTCCTCTGCTCTGCTCTGCTTCATGAATTGGACAATGTGCATTTTAAGGTTAAATGGGATGTGCAGGGTGTTGGCTGATCAGTTCTAATTGGGAGAAGGACGAATGCTGAGATATGCTGAGGCCTTCTAGAAAAGGATTTTTCCACTTAAAATTTAGATTCAGTAGCTTCATGAGAGACTTGTTTCGAGTGGCTGAGTGGCTGTCGTGGGTATTTTCAACCACGCTAGGAATTAAAAAGTATAGGTTTTGCTCTGGATTCAAAAAGCATTGAGAGGGACATTGATTTAGCGAATTTGGAGTTTGACATTGTCATTAGGGCTTTCACTGTTATGTAGTTTTTAGTCTTAGTGCGTCTGAATTTGTTCATCACCTCCTCCATGGAGAATTTCCAATCCGTAAACCTCCATGGAGAATTTCCAATGCTTTTACACAAAGTGTTTGTTTTTTTGGCATCTCTCTTTGGACGTGTTCTGCAACCCACAAGGCTCGAATATAGGCACTTATGAATGCCAGCGTCTGTGAAACATGGGGCATATGATATTCTCCGTTGAAATGGTTTGGATCTGGAGGTGTATAAATGGGGGTTCAAATACCAGAGATGGTGTCATATTCTACTTCTTGGATTGGTGACTGAGGAACTGAAGTGCTTCAAGCTCAACAACACGAATGCTAATTATCAAGTTATCAGAACCCGTTGACGGATAGTTGTAATATGTTCAAGAGGAAATGAGCCCTTCGCTTTCTGTTTTTTGTGATTACTTTCGGCCTAAAGTCAGCCACTGCTACACTCTTATATGTGCATAACTTGAAGTGAGCGGATCAGACTATTCGCAGGTCTCTGTTCTTGCTGTGGCTCTCGCCAAATAAGCTGTTTCCATTCATGCACTATTACAATACTGTAATTTCACTGTTTCTTCTCATGTGACTATTCAACTGCTAATTGAGAGCAAGTGTCCTTTTCTTTGCTGAGGACAGGTCCTCCTGGTATCTGCAGCCAAGCAGGAACTTCAGCGTTCTGGTTGGATCAAATTCAAGATGATTTTGGAGACACTTTCATAGCTGAATTAAATGTGAGGTAATTTTCCTTAACAGAGGACTTACAATGCCATCATGTAACATGTTTAATCCATTCTTCAGTTACTCCATTGTAGCCCTGAATTGAGCTTCTTCATTCTCACCTTTTTCTATGTCCAACATTTTAGAGCATAATGTATAAGATGATAATATTTTGATTAATAATTTTTCCCAGTTTTCAATCAAATGAGAAATTGAGAAGTTTTCATCATTTATAGTTTCAGCTTAGAAACTACCTGGTTTAGCTATTGTTTATACAAGAATTTTGGGATTAAATTGGAGTTCTTGAATCGATACTAAGGAGTAAAAACTAGCAGCTCTATACAAAGTGAAAGATCCTGAATTGAGAAAATTTATTCAGAAATGCTTGGCCACTATTTCTAGAAGGCTTCTTGTAATGGAGCTCTTAATGGACCCATTTCTCCAAGCTGATGAGCATGGCTTAAAATATTCCTTTTCCATATTAGATTTCTAGAGAGGTGATGTGGAGGAACTCGGCCCATTATTAAGAGAGCCTAACATTGAAGCTTTTCAAAATGTTCATCATAAAGCACGCCAAATCTAATGTTTTGTGCAAGTGTATAACAAGAATGGGATTTCTGCCCCCTATGAAAATTAGAAACACCAAAATGTTGTACATGTGCTCTCATGTTTTAGATGGGATAATATGTCTCACAACATAAATTTCACTATCAAAGGCAAGAAGGGAGAACATGATGGGGCCAGCCCACGTGATCCCGCTGTCAACGTATTCCACTTGATGGGTGTACAAGCAAGTAATAATGTTTAACAAAGATTTTTTTTTATATATGCAAATTGATTAACCGCGTTGAATTAAATGAGGGTTATGGTGATTCGTACGATGGTTGTTTTGTTTGTTGGACATTTGTCCCTCCTTGGGATTCCACGAGCCCGCCTTGGTATAGGGTTTCACCACCTTTGCGCTCATTCGGTTTATTCGTTATTCTCTCGGTCGTTTGTGCTGTGTGCTCTCGAAGGTCTCTCGCATCTTCACTGTGGATTTCGTTTTTATGGTTTGTCCACCTGGTTGTCTGAGCTATGTGCTCTTGGTGGTCTTCGCGGCTTCAATGTGGTTTCCTTTTTTTTGTTCGTGGTTTTATTTTCCTGGTTCTGCGAGCTGTATGCTCTCAGCGGTCTTCGCGGCTTCAATGTGGGTTTCGTTTTTATGGTCTTGCTTTACTGGTTCGGGACTCGACCTGGAAGTTTTTCCATTCATCCGGTAAGGTTCGCTCCCTTTGTGGTCTCCTTCTCGAATGTCAATTGTTATGGTATGTTTGGTAACCAACTTGGTATGTTTCTGTCTCTATGCGTCCTTGTCTGGGTTCGATGTCTGTGCTTTCCACGAGTCTTACAGTCGGTTGTTGGTTGCTTAGTTCCTGGTAATGTTTCTCCAGCTCCGAGTTCAATTCCTCCACGAGCCCGGCAGAACTGTGGTGGCGAATTTCTTCGGTTCCTCCGCTAATTTATCTGGGTAAGTCCGCCTGTTCTATGCTAGATATATATGCTCCTTTTTTCTCAGTTGTCTAACGTCTTCAGCTCCTTGTGAGCAGGGAAAAACCTAGAGGAGTGGTTGCAGTTATGGCTTGCCTCCGTCAGGTAAGCTAACGAGATATGTATTGGTTGTTCTATTCAACTTTCGATTCCTCTTTGTTTCATTTCACAAGAACTCATTTCGTTTGTCATTTCTTTTTGCAGGTAGAGCCACCCGAGGGTTTCGGCGCATGGAAACTCGACTGTTCCAATTAACCACGGGTAGTGTCATTTTTGTTCGTTAGTTGTTTTCGCTTGGCTTCAGTGTTACAACTGTAGGGTCGATATATCTTTGGTCTCCGAGCCGCTGTCTGTATGTGATTCTTCTGTAGTTTGTCACTGTCGTTGGGTTATGGTAATGAGTTGAGCACTATGGGGTTTGGCTTCCGCTTGTTATAAGTATGAGTCATATATTTATGAACTGGGTTCGTTCCTTTGTTTCGAACAGAATGTAAATGAGCAAAGAATTGGAATACTGTCTTTATGTTTCGATGAATTCAACTATGGAACTGATTGGACCATATTTATAAATTCGCATACCTGGTGTTTACATAATTTGTTTGCTTATCTGGGCTTGTAATTTCCGATTTCGTGTCATTTTTTCACATAAATGATTTCATATTTAATTGTCTAGTTGAGTCCGCCTGTAATCTGGGCGCTTACCTTTCTTGTCTGATTTTGGTTATCTCCTCTTTCGTTTTATAACTTGTAGTGATATGACAACAGTCTCCACGAAAGTAATTTTACACAAATTATTACACATAGTGTTTGGGACGCTGTAGAGATGAATGTGCACAGAAAAATTATAGTTTTCTCCTTTTTATTTCTCTGTCAGTCGAACCTACACATTGTGCTTTGTCCCTCTTTTTAATAGCAGTGTTCTCAAACTATCACTAACTGCTGTTAGTTATGTTCAATTGGTTACATCAGTTATTCCTCATACGGAACTTTTCATGGTTGTCTAGCATATTTTCTTTTCATGTTTTTACAACAGTAAATGAACTATCTCCTAATGTTCCTAATTACAATTTACTAAATTAACTTAGGCAACTTAATAAAAGAAGAATGAAGAAAACAAGTACGCTATCTATTCAGTGAATTAACTCCTTCGTCCCCTTCAAAGACCATATCGCCTTCACTTTGTCTTTGCCTTGTCAGCCAGATGCTCCTGCATCAGGCTCCCGGGGTAAAAGAAAATCATGGCTCCGTTCCATGAGCTCCTCCACCGAATAGCTAGCCTTCTGTATCTGCGCCGCGTCGAGCCACGAACTGTCCTCCATTGGACGGTCTCTCCACTTGACGAGATATCGTAAATATTCATTCCTACGTGTCTTCTTGGCTATCTGGGTACCGAGAATCCCTTCAATCTCATGGGATTGAGCTGAAGGCATATGCCTCATCCAAGAACTCTCTCCAAATTGGGTGTCCCGTTCTGGCCGTACCACACTGTCTTCCTCTACTTGGGTAGTATATGGGAACAGGTCTGCCACATTGAAAATAGGTGGCAGCTGAATTTCGTAGGCGTTGGCTGAGAATTTAAGCAAAATCTTGCAGGGACCAATTTTTTTTAATTTTAATTTATTATATGCGCCCTTAGGAAATTGTTCTTTGCGCAAGTGTGCGAGGACCTCGTCTCCAACATTAAATTGTACTTCTCTCCGCCTTGAATTTGCTTGCTGCTTATATTTCTGCACGCTGTCCTGTAATTTTAATTTTACCTATTCATGTAGTTCGCTCATTGCTTCGGCAAAATCTTCTCCATCCGCGCTTCTTTGGTCCAATTTTCCCAAATCTCGCAGTTCATGTATTCCCCGAGGATGCATGTCGTACAAGATTTGGAATGGGCTGTGTCCGGTGCTACGATTTGGCAAATCGTTATAAGCGAATTCCGCCTGAGCGAGAGCACGATCCCATAACCATGAATTTTCCCCAGTCAGAATCTGTAATAAATTCCCCAAACTCCTGTTCACCACTTCCGTTTGTCCATCAGTCTGTGGATGATACGCAGAGCTGAAATTCAATTCTGTGCCCAACTTTTTCCAGAGGGTGCGCCAAAAGTGTTATGTGAATTTTACATCTCTGTTAGAAACGATAGATCTGGGTAGGCTGTGTAATTTAACAACCTCCGTAAAAAACAGGTGAGCTACATACGTGGCATCACTAGTTTTTCGGCAAGGGACAAAATGCGCCATTTTTGAAAATCTGTCTACCACCACCATCACTGAGTCATACCCCCGCTGCGTTCTAGGCAGTCCTAAGACAAAGACAATGCTGACTGAGTCACGTGGCCTACTCGAAACACGTAGTGGCGTGTAAAGTCCAGTATTCTAACTATGTCCTTTCGCCAGTTGATAGACTTTACACCTGTTCACATATCCCTGTACATCCCTGCGCATTCTGGGCCAGTGATAAAAGTGTCTGAGCTGCTCCAAAGTTTTGTCTATGCCAAAATGATCGACTAGACCACCACTATGTTTCTCCCGTACAATATTTTCCCTCATCGAACAGTCTGGGATACATAACTGTCCACCTCTGAACAATAGTCCTTCTTGCAAATTGTAGTCGAACCATGGACTTGTATTCCTCAACACGGGATTTTGGCAAGCTTCAAAGGCTTCTTTGAGGTCTGTGTTGGTCTGGTACAAATCCTTTAGATGTTCGAATCCCATCACCTGTAATCTACTTTCCTGTAAGAGCAAAGCTCTCCTGCTCAAGGCATCTGCCACTTTATTGGCTTGCCTGCTAATGTGTTTTAACATGAAAGTGAAACTCTGCAAGTATTCTACCCATTTGGCGTGCTTATGGTTTAATTTGTGCTGCTGCATTATATATTGCAGCGCTGAATTATCAGAAAATAATACAAACTCATTGCCCAACACGTAGTGTCTCCAATGCTTTAAAGCTTGGACCACGACATAAAATTCCTTGTCATACGAGGAATATTTCTACCTGCTTTCGTTCAATTTCTCACTAAAGAATGCCACCGATCTATCTTCTTGATTGAGCACAGCGCCAATAGCTGTCCCACTTGCATCACATCGAACCTGAAAAAGTTTGTTAAAGTTGGGTAGCCTTAAGATTGGCCTCTCTGTTATCTTCCGCTTCAAAAGCTGAAAGCTATCCTCTGCTGCTCTGGTCCAACAAAAAGGCTGACTGGCCTTTTTGATGGTGTTTAGCATCGGTGCGCAGATTTCACTGAAGTTCCTAATAAACTTTCGATAAAAACTTGCCAGTCCGTGAAAACTACGTACCTCAAATAAGCTCCTTGGTGACGACTGTTGGTTAGTTGAATTGTTTATGAATTAAACATTCAAGTACCACATTAATTATCGACCAGGGAAAGTCTTTTTATTTCAAAGGCACTGCGTACTGTATGTACTTGGAGTCTAAAAGCATTGAAAGCTGTAGCATACGTAATTCTTACACTATGTCATTACAGGATTCGTTAAAATGAAAGTAATTACTTAAATCTACAAATCTGAAAAACAAAATAATAGACGCTTTATTGGCAAAGGATCAGGACCCTGTCCTCCAGATGGGGACGTTCAGCACCTGCCCCTGTAATTAGAATTACTGATGCACACTGCACTCTCATTCACCGGTGAGAAACAAAACTCAAAGATCAATGAAACATAGTACTAGCAAAACAGAGAATACCAGAGGTAATGCTACGAAATCCACACAGAGTGCTGAAAAGAAATTGATGCACACTTACACACTTGACAGGAAAGTAAATGGGTGAATCTTGTGAAGAAGGTGGGCCCAGTCCTTCTCACAAGATTCCCTAGGAAAACGAAGACGAGATTAAGTGCTCAAAACAGTTTTATATTCATCTGCCAGAAAAGATCGAATACAATAGAGTTCGGCCTTGCTGATGTTCTTAAAATCTCAGTTACAGACTGATCATAAACATCAACCCCCCTATTTCATGTAGATGTCTCCTCTTTATAGAGGAGACATCTATTACAATAGAATATTACAGCCTATTCAGTTAACCTGTTTTATCAAAAATAAGCAATTCAGAGTGCTGTTACAACAGTATGATGATGCATCCTTTTCTTAAGCTTTAGCTGTTGGCGGGTAACTGATTTTGACTGTCTTCTCGGGATCTTCATATTCCTTCGCCATTTCCCCATGCTGCTCATGCTGACTGTGTTCTTTTTCTTTAGCCTTCCGCTTGATTATGCCACGTCACAACTTTCTAGATGGCTGCCATCTGTTGTCCATGGCTGTTACAAAATAGCCTGCTTTAGGTAATTGTTGTTGCTGGTGTTGCGGCAACTGCGTAGTTGCTGTTTCTGGTGTTGCAGCAACTGCATAGTTGCTGTTTCTGGTGTTACAGCAACTGTTCATTATAACTCCTGCAAGCTTAAGACGATTATTGACAGTTTAGTCAGCGTTTCCAAGGATAAGTATAAAGATATTCACGAATATGAAATAAACAATTAAACATAG
Source organism: Pinus taeda (assembly GCA_000404065.3). Taxonomy (NCBI): domain Eukaryota; kingdom Viridiplantae; phylum Streptophyta; class Pinopsida; order Pinales; family Pinaceae; genus Pinus; species Pinus taeda. Next base: position 9,543 of record APFE031618414.1, on the reverse strand, counting down.
ACATGCGGAAGGTTACTTCATACCTTGGGATTAATAAGTCATTGTAAAATAAAAGCTTTCACTTATGACTGCAAAAAGGGTAATCATACGGCAAAAGATAAGGTCAAAAATAGGTCAATTGTGAGTCCCAACAACGACCAATTCATGATTGCCGCAATCTTTTCTAGATCCATCTTCAATTCATTTTCCGCAATTACAAACCCCAAATAGACTAGTTCCTTCTATAGGAAAGTACATTTTTGAAGTTTATCAGCAGTTTGTTCTGCTGTAACTTCACTAGCACCCTTCGAACATGTTGAAGATGTTCTCCCTTTGTTCTGCTGAAAATCAAAATATCGTCAAGATAAACTATCACAAACTTGCCAATAAATTCTTTTAACATCTCATTCATCAATCTCATAAAAGTACTAGGAGCGTTGCTCAATCTGAATGGCATGACTAGCCATTCGTACAGCCCTTCATTGGTCTTGAAGGCTGTCTTCCACTTATCTCCTTCTCTAATCCTGATCTGATGATATCCACTCTTCAGATCAATTTTCTTGAAATAAGCTGCCCCGCTAAGACAATCCATCATGTCATCCATTCTGGGTAGGGGAAATCTGTACTGAATAGTGATTTTATTGATAGCTCGTGAATCCATACACATCCGCCACTCTACACCCTTCTTGGGTGCGAGTATTGTTGGTACCGCACAAGGGCTCAAGCTTTCCCTGATCAGTCCCTTATCCAGCAACTCTTGCACCTGTTTATGAATCTCTTCATTATCTTTCAGGCTTATTCTATATGCTACCTTGTTCGGTAGGCTTGCTCCAGGTGTGAAATCGATATGATGGCTAATGCTCCTCTTGGGAGGCAACTTATCTGGTAAGTCGTCGACTACAATGTCCTTAAATTCTTCTAACATCTCCTGAATCTCTGTAGGCAATTCTGACTTTTCTGTGTTCAGCAACACTGTCATAGTCCTCCTTACAATCACAGAATTCACCTCGTTTTCCTCAATCTGCTTAACAAACTGTTTTCCTCCCATTAACAATGCTTTTGTTCCACTTGCTTCTGCTGTATCCTCCTCTTTGATGGTTACAAGCGTATGGTTGACTCCATCTTTCATAAATTTGTAACAATTTGTCTTCCCATCGTGCGTCACTTTCCGATCATACTGCCACGGTCTCCCTAGCAGTATATGGCACACATCCATTGGCATGATATCGTAGACAACCTTGTCCTGGTATTTGCCAATGTGAAATTCAACCTCGCATTGTTCATCAACTAATAGTTGGTGGCCTTTTTTTGGCCACGACACCTTGTAAGGTGTGGGATGCTTAAGTCGCTTCAATCCCAGCTTTTCCACCATCTCGGTGGCAGCTAAATTATCTGTACTTCCGCTATCTATGATCAATTTACAACACTTTCCATGTGATTTGCACACTGTTCGGAACAGTGCCTTCCGTTGGGTCTGCTCAGTCGTCTCCTTGGCTGGCTTCAACAATACTTTATTTAAAACCAAAGCCTCTCCTGTTTCTGCCACATTTTCTACCTCCCGGGGCCGTGCTTTAGCTTCCTCAAGCTGTGCAACAAATGCTCCCCTCTGGCCAGCGTGCTCGGCTTCCAGGCATTTGAAGGATCTGTGCCTCCACTTATGGCACCTGTAGCACTGGACATTAGTCCCCCTTCCGCGACCATTTCCTCTTCCCCACTGATATGGCGGACCTCCTTTGGTGCTATGTCCCTTCTCTGCTGTCCCTGAAGCTCTGGAGCTGCTGCCTTCTTCGTTGTTAGTGGCAGTTCTCCCTCTGTTGTAGGACTATCCTCGTCCTCTGCTATTTCCTCGTCCTCTCCTGTTATTTTGTTTCCTATTAATATTTTCTTCAGCCCTTACAACACTCTGAAAGGCTTCTTCTATATTCCGTGGAGAGAGAATACTGATCTCATCCAGTATTTCTAGCCTCAAGCCATTCACGTATCTCGTTGTCTTCTCTGGAGTATCATCAATATAACCAGCCCACAAGTTTACACGATAAAACTCCTCTGTGTATTCCTTTACGGTCATACCTTTCTTCCTTAAATTTTGCACCCGTCGATAAAGCTCAACCTGATAGTCTTTAGGCAAAAATATGCCTTTCAATTTTGCCACCATCCTTGGCCACTTCCTTATCGGTAGCTTGTTCATCATCTTCCTGTCCGCTTGGACACTATCCCACCATAAAGCAACGTGTCCTTTTAACTTAGTTGCAAAAAATCTGACTCTTTTGTCCTCACTGATCTCTTCGTTTTCAAAATACTTATCTAACTCACTTACCTAATCCAGTAGAACATCTGCGGATAGACTTCCATCATAGTTAGGGATCTCAGGTTTGGGTTTGCTACTGGCTAACAGTACCGATCTCAACAGTCTTAACTCTGGGGCTTCTTCATCTGATCCTTCCGTAGCAGTTACTGCCTCCTCTTCACTATCATCCCCAAGTTCTGGGTCTCTTCTCCTTCCTGCCTCCACTGCTTCCAAGCGAGCAGTAAGGGCCCTCAATTCTTCCCTCAAGCCCTCGTCTGCTACTCTGCGCACACCTCTTCCACATCCTCGTCTTTGAATCTCCATCTCTTGATTATTTTTTTAACTTCCTACTCTGATACCACTTGATGGGGCCAGCCCACAAGATCCCGCCGTCAACGTATTCCACTTGATGGAAGCAAGTAATAATGTTTAATAAAGATTTTTTTTGATATATGCAAATTGATTAACCGCGTTGAATTAAATGAGGGTTATGGTGATTCATATGATGGTTTTTTTGGTTGTTGGACATCTATCCCTCCTTGGGATTCCACGAGCCCGCCTTGGTATAGGGTTTCACCACTTCACGCTCATTCAGTTTATTCGTTATTCTCTCGGTCGTTTGTGTTGTGTGCTCTCGGTAGTCTCTCGCAACTTCACTGTGGATTTCGTTTTTATGGTTTGTCTGCCTGGTTCTCTGAGTTGTGTGCTCTTGGTGGTCTTCGCGGCTTCAATGTGGTTTCCTTTTTTTTGTTCGTGGTTTTATTTTCCTAGTTCTTCGAGTTGTATGCTCTCGGCGGTCTTCGCGTCTTCAATGTGGGTTTCGTTTTTATGGTCTTGCTTTACTGGTTCGTGACTCGACTTGGAAGTTTTTCCATTCATCTGGTAAGGTTCACTCCCTTCGTGGTCTCCTTCTCGAATGTCGACTGTTATGGTATGTTTGGTAACCAACTTGGTATGTCTCTGTCTCTGTGCATCCTTGTCTGGGTTCGATGTCTGTGCTTTCCACGAGTCTTACAGTCGGTTGTTGGTTGCGTTGTTCCTGGTAATGTTTCTCCAGCTCTGAGTTCAATTCCTCCACGAGCCCGGCAGAACTATGGTGGCGAATTTCTTTGGTTCCTCCGCCAATTTATCTGGGTAAGTCCGCCTGTTCTATGCTGGATATATATGCTCCTTTTTTCTCAGTTTTCTAATGTCTTCGGCTCCTTGTGAGCAGGGAGAAACCTGGAGGAGTGGTTGCAGTTATGGCTTGCCTCCGTCAGGGAAGCTAACCAGATATGTATTGGTTGTTCTATTCAACTTTCGATTCCTCTTTGTTTCATTTCACAAGAACTCATTTCGTTTGTCGTTTCTCTTTGCAGGTAGAGCCACCTGAGGGTTTCGGTGCATGGCAACTCGACTATTCCAATTGACCACAAGTAGTGTCGTTTCTGTTCATTAGTTGCTTTCGCTTGGCTTCAGTGTTACAATTGTACGGTTGCTATATCTTTGGTCTTCGAGCCACTGTCTGTATGTGATTCTTCTGTAGTTTGTCACTGTCGTTGGGTTATGGTAATGAGTTGAGGACTATGGGTTTGGCTTCCGCTTGTTATAAGTATGAGTCATATATTTATGAACTGGGTTCGTTCCTTTGTTTCGAACATAATGTAAATGAGCAAAGAATCAGAATACTGTCTTTATGTTTCTATGAATTAAACTATGGAACTGATTGGACTATATTTATAAATTCGCATACCTGGTGTTTACATAATTTGTTTGCTTATCTAGACTTGTAATTTCCGATTTCGTGTCGTTCGTTCACATAAATGATTTCATATTTAATTGCCTGGTTGAGTCCGCCTGTACTCTGGGCGCTTACGCTTCTCCTCTGATTTTGGTTATCTCCTCTTTCATTTTATAACCTGTAGTGATATGACAACAGTCTCCACGAAAGTAATTTTACACAAATTATTACACACAGTGTTTGGGATGCTATAGAGATGAATGTGCACAGAAAAATTATACTTTTCTCCTTTTTATTTCTCTGTCAGTCGAACCTGTACATTGTGCTTTGTCCCTCTTTTTACTAGCAGTGTTCTCAAACTGTCACTAACTGTTGTTAGTTATGTTCAATTGGTTACATCAGTTATTCCTCATACGGAACTTTTCATGGTTGTCTAGCATATTTTCTTTTCATGTTTTTACAACAGTAAATGAACTGTCTAGAAACAATGATACTAACTAATTCCTGAAATTCCTAATTACAATTTACTAAATTAACTTAGGCAACTTAATAAAAGAAGAATGAAACAAACGAGTACGCTATCTATTCAATGAATTAACTCCTTCGTCCCCTTCAGAGACCATATCGCCTTCACTTTGTCTTTGCCCTGTCAGCCAGATGCTCCTGCATCAGAACGTAACACAATGTTCTTAAAATATGAATTATGGACACAGAAGGTGATGAATTTTATATTCCACTAGTAAACCATGGACCTGCCAACAGATCCTAAATCCTAACCCGACTAGCACATTGCATTTTAAGACTATTTATCTTTGCTACTTCTATCAGCTAGCCCTTAGTCTATTTTTTCACCCATGTTAATGTTACAATATATTACAAATATATATATATATATATATAATATATATATATATATATATATATATATATTATATATATTATATATATAGGAAGAGGATACAACCATGAGTTTTGCTTGCAAAATTGTTGCTGAACTTGACCTTGTTGATTAAGACGTTACAAAGATTACAAATTACATTGATAAAGAAATCCTTGATTTGGTACTCGATTGGAAAGCAACGGTAGCATAGATGATGACCACTCTTTCTATGGGCATAACAATTCCACTTAGAAAACAAGTGAAACTTGCTGGTGGAATTATAACGATCACCTCTTTACTATCTCTTCTTAGGGTTTTTTGATGGAATACCCAAGGTCTCACAACTATGTTGACAAGAAGTCAGAAATAATGCCTTTTACTTGAGTTGAATGTGTAGCTATGCATGATTTCTTTGAAGGAGTGACATTGGAAGTTGACGCAAACAAATTTTTCTTCATATGTGGAAGAGAAATCTTGTACAATTTCAATCAAATCATTAGATGTTCTTCATCATGATTGGGTCAATGTAGAGGATCTAGTTTCATCTAGATTTTTAATGTCACATGGTTCAAGGGATAAGAATTTTGAATATTCTTGATCACGTCTAATATCTTGAAGCACTGATAACACAGAGGATGTATTTCCATGAAAACCTGCAAATCCTATGGAAAAGATAGGATATGTAGATAAATTTGGAGAATGTTGGAGCCGTGGATATCTGAAGGGTTTAACCCTATTAATGATTGTCATTGTCTTAGGTCTATCCAGAAACCTATGTTTCAGGCTCAGATGACTATCATCAGTAAATGTTTTATCTATTAAAGTTGAAGATTCCACTAATAAAGAACCACGATTATTAACAGTCAAACATTAGAAGGCACTAATGGAACCCTAGAGAAGACATGGGCATTCCCTCTTAGAAAAAAAATGATTTGAAAAACAAAAGACCTCTCAAACATCTTTAGATAAGAATAAATTCAGTCCTGAAATACATTTTTAAGATTAAAAAAGGAAGTCAATGGGCAGTGAAGAGTTGGTATATTAGGAAGGGTTTAGGAGTTTGCAGCCATTAAACAACTTGGATCTGATGTTTAGGGAAGAAGACTTTCCAACATTGCCAGTCATATATTATCACTTAAGGATCTAGTAGCTAGTTATGATTTTCTAGGTCTAAGGAAACTTGCAATTCACTAGTTATATATCTGTTAATTGCTCATATAACCACCTACAGAGATACCTTATTGATATGAAAACATCCCTTCAAGAAGTGATCTTGTTATGAATAAGTAAGACAATAATCCCATTGCATCCTACAGAGAATCTAATATGCTTCTATTAATAATTAGTGATATTCAGTTAGGCTATAGGTCCTTACGTGGATATCTGGCAATTGGAGACATAGAGATAATCAGATTGCACATTTAGTTTCCAAGTCATCTACCTATTCAACTAAATTCATGCCAGTTAGTTTGGGTTTCATGCTCCTAAAACCAATCCTAGAAATTGACACAAAGAAAAATATCTTCACCCCCTTTTTTTTTGCAAAGATTGTTTCTTAGCCTAAAGTGTTGCACCTTCTTGTCTAAATAGTTTATTTTCAAGGGCTTCTTGTTGGAAACCTATCATTCGAGAAGTAAAGTTTCATTTTTGAGATTCAACCTGACCTTTCAATTATATTTTCATTTTGTACAAAAACAGCTCAACCTTTTATAGAAAATACAAAGTTTTGACTTATAACAAAGGAAAAGTTGAACCCAGCTCAAACATATAGTCATCCAAGTGAAAATCTTAAATTAATGGGAAAGTTTGTTAGAAAATAATGTACTTGGAGTTTCTCAATGGTTTGATTGCATTTTGTAGTTTTGAGAGGCAACTTTTCTTGTATGCAACCCGTAGCTTCTTGAGCCTTTAAATGATAATCCTCGAAAGAAGCACTACAATTTATTCAGATATACCTAATGCCAAATGTAAAATCAGACAAGTTGAACATTAAACTGCTCTTTTATACATATGATAAATTAATCAGTTTCTTTGTTGACAAATTCAAAGAATGTGCCTCCAGTAATTGTTAAAAAGGTATGCTAGGAGTTCAAATGCACTACTTAGGACAAAGGCTATCAAATTGTGTTTTAAATTTTAAAATTTAACTATTCTTCTCTTGCACAATGGATTCATTAAGGAGAACACTGGTAGAATAAAGTAGATTAAAATGAATGATGCCACTAGATAGGTTAAATTTAATAAAATGGTTGAAGACCTTTTGAGACAATTTTCAAAAAGCTCATTGAGAGTCTTAATATTGTTCAATACAGTTAGAAAACCTGTAATTGTATGATTTATACTTTGCACTTATATCAATGATCTTGGTTCTTCAAAAAATGGGTGGTTTTTTTTTTGCTAGTGGAGTACTATATGATGATGCTTTAGAAATGGCGAACTAAATAATGGTCAAAGTTCTGACTTAAAAAAAAAGGAGATGGCATTTCAGATCCCAAGTTGGTTATTTTAAGTTCGGGTCCTCTAGAAATTTCACTCATCAATTCAAAAGCCTATATTTTTAAGGCTCAGGGCTGGATGCATCTACGAATTCTTACTTTGCTAGCAAAGTGGGAGAAACTGTAAGATAAGAGAGTAAACAAGGGACTTATAGCCTACTCATTTCACCACCAGAGATATTTTTATAAATGAATCTTATTCTGTATTCTAGAATCTAGATGCAATTCTGAGTGCATTACCTTCTTCGCTACTAATCATAATCATGACAATGAAGGGATCTACGTATTGGCTCCAAGACTTGATCTTCTTGATGTGGAAAGCCAAGACCAAAACTAACCACCAATACCAAAAATAAATAGGCCTATGTTTATCAATTTGCAGCCCTCTAAATCTGCTTTGATAGTGCATAGAACCAATGGTAATTTTCCTGTTCATCTTTTGTAGGTTTAAATATGAATTGTTGTACCCGAGTTCCCATGCTCACACCTTGTTATTAGATGCCAAAAGTACACAATCGTGTGCTAATTATTAGTTTGTGAAAGAAAGCACGAGTTTTCCCACACTAGCAAATTCTAGAACAACATATACAAGCTGTTAGTATAATAGTCCAAGCTATTAGTATAATAGAACAACATATACAAGTTGTTTTGCAGTTCGATGTTATTTATTTATGAATATTATATAATATTGATGCATTTGGTTTGACACATAAAACTACTTATATGAATCAATTGATAGATTTGATATTGGTGATAGAACTGGTTGATGTATGGCCTACATGTATGACTCACTTAGTGATGGATTATCTAGTGCGTAACTTGTCAGAATTATTTTGGTTCATATATAGCTCAAGTGGATATGATTTATCTAATGAATGACGTAGTGAAATTATGATTGTTTCCAGTATGAACCACAAAATTGACATGTGGATGCTAGACTTAATGATGTGATGATTATACGTCTTGTTGTTATATAAATGCATGAATGAGAGCTAATGTTATGAAACCAACTCACAAAAAGATAGAAAATATAGTTGAATGCCTTAGAATTTAGCCTCTTCGAGGGGGCAACCTCCTTTACATTACACAAATGAACAATTCTTGGATGATTCAAATGACAAAACCTCCTTTCTATATATAGGAGTCTAAGGAGTTACAATATAACCCATCCGACTAACAATAATAATATAAAGCCACAAAATAACAATAGAGGGATTCTATGGGGCATAGAATACAATATTGGAGCAATAGGGGCACAACAATATTATAAGGGATAACTACAATATAAGGGGTTAATCACTAGTATATGGGGACCTAACATGCCCCTCTCCTTCAAAAAAGTGTTGTCCTCAATGCTTGAGTAGTTCTGGATGTTTCTGTATAAAATTCTCATCCTCCCATGTGGAATCTTCAGCGGATAAGTTCTTCCACTTGATGAGATACTCTGAAATTGATAGATTTCGTAGCTGTCGAGTTCTTGTTTCTGTCACTGCTTTCGGTTCCAATATAATTTTTCCTTCCTTGTCAAGTTCTGGCAATATTGTTTGAACTCGGAGCTTGTCGCTTATAACCTTCTTTAAAAATGAAACATGGAAAACTGGGTACACTCGAGAAGCTGCAAGAAGCTCCAATTTGTATGCCATTGTACCAATCTTTTGCAACACCTTGTACGAACCATAATATTTTGGTGATAATTTATTATCCTTATTAGCTTGCTTGAGGGACATTTGTTTATATGGTTGTAGCCATAGGAATACACAATCACCTACATCAAGACTTCTTTCGCTGCGATGTTGATCTATTTGTTGTTTCATTCTATTATGTGCCAACACGAGGTTATCCTTTAAGAGTTGGAGGACTTGTTGTTGATATTCGATGTGATGTTCCACTGCTTGAACCTTAGAATTTTCTCTTAAATATGATAGTGATGGATGGTGGTTCATACCCATAAAGTGCCATAAATGGGGTCATTTTTGTTGCTGTATGGAAGGAAGTGTTATACCACCATTCAGCCAGAGGCAACCATTTGACCCATTGTGTCTGTTTATCAGATACAAAGCAACGAAGATATCCTTCCAAACATTTGTTTACTATCTCAGTTTGCCCATCAGATTGAGGATGATAAGATGAGCTATGAGCTAACTGAGTACCAAGACAAGAAAATAACCCTGTCCAAAAATTT
>APFE031618407.1:0-24857 GCA_000404065.3 Pinus taeda | reverse complement strand
ATTTTGTAACACTATTATACTAATCTTTATCATTATTTAATTCATGTTACTACTATATTAATAATTTTAATTCATCTTATTACTATATTAATAATTTTATTACTGTATTGTTTGTTTTATACTAATCTTATCATTATTTAATAATTTTTATTACTATATTAATAATTTTAAGTCATGTTATTACTATATCGGTGGTTTATTTTATGTTTTATGTTTTACTATTTTCTAACACTATTATACTAATCAATATCATTATTTAACTCATGTTATTACTATATCGTTTGTTTGTTTTATTTTTTAGGTTTTACTGTTTTGTAACACTATTTATACTAATCATTATCATTATTTAGTTCATGTTATTGATATATTAATAATTTCAATTCATGTTATACTATATTGTTTGTTTGTTTTATGTTTTATGTGTTACTATTTTCTAACACTATTTTGTAACGCTATTTATGTTTTATTTTTTACTATTTTGTAAGACTAATATACTAGTTATTATAATTATTTAATTCATGTTATTACTATATTAATAATTTGATTTCATGTTACTACTGTACTGTTTGTTTATTTTATGTTTTATGTTTTGCTATTATGTTACACTATTTTGTAACACTATTATACTAATCATTATCATTATTTAATTCATCTTATTACTATATTAATAGTTTTAATTCATGTTACTATTATGTTTGTTTTATGTTTTATGTTTTACTATTTTGTAACACTTTTATACTAACCCTTATCATTATTTAATTCATGTTATTACTGTATTAATAATTTTAATTCATGTTACTATTATATTGTTTGCTTGTTTGCTTGTTTTATGTTTTATTATTATGTTACACTATTTTGTAGCACTATTATACTAATCATTATCATTATTAAATTTATGTTATTACTATATTGTCTGTTTGTTTTATGTTTTATATTTTACTATTTTGTAACACTATTATACTAATCATTATCATTATTTAATTCATGTTATTACTATATTAATAATGTTGATTCATGCTATTACTATATTGTTTGTTTGTTTTAGGTTTTATGTTATTCTATTTTGTAACACTATTTTGAAACTCTATTAGAGTAATCATTATCATTATTTAATTCATGTTATTACTATATTGTTTGTTTGTTTTAGGTTTTATGTTTTACTATTTTGTAACACTACTATACTAATCATTATCTTTACTAGGGAACAGAGCATCCTCAGCCACCCTCCCAACTTCGAGGTCCCGAGCAGCCACCCACTGCGCAGAATCCCATGGCTATGTGGGAACGCGTTCTAGAGGGACAAGGATGGAGCAGAATTGTGGAAGAAGAGCCAGAGGATTTGCTCCCAGAGGCGCTCTTGTGCTTTTGCTTCCTTCTCTCAGGTCGGTTCCTCTCAGGTCAGGTTCAGGGTTCTCGTCAATTTCAATTTTCTGTTCTATATTGTGGTCTATGTTCTTCATGTGGCTATGTCCTGCTCGCGGCTACTGCAGTCGCAGTGGGCATGGATTCTTTTGTTTGGCACCTGGTTTATGGCGCTGCCTGTCTTTTGGCTGTTCATGGTTATGCTTTCAGTTTATACAGTATGTTTGGGTCACAAGTCTTTTTAGAAAAGCCCCTGCGTGGGTTGTTACGGTGCTACTCTGGAAACTCTCAATGTCCTGCTTTTTGATCTTTTTGCAAAAATCGCCCTACAAAGCAAATGTATGAGTCGGTTAATGCCACCCATAGAGCCACAGATGGCCCTAGGCAGCCAGTTTCCTTGGATGTAAATTTTTTCTGTACATATTAATATAATAGTAGTTAGTATTGCCGAGAAAAAAAATAAAAATTAATTCATATTATTATTATATTGTTTTTTTTTTGTATTTTGCTATTTGTAACAGTAATATAATGATCGTTATCATTATTTAATTCATGTTATTACTATATTAATAATTTTAATTCATGCTATTACTATATTGTTTGTTTGTTTTAGGTTTTATGTTATTCTATTTTGTAACACTATTTTGAAACTCTATTACAATAATCATTATCATTATTTAATTCATGTTATTACTATATTAATAATTTTAATTCATGTTATTACTATATTGTTTGTTTGTTTTAGGTTTTATGTTTTACTATTTTGTAACACTATTATACTAATCATTATCTTTACTTAATTCATGTTATTACTATATTAGTAATTTTAATTAATGTCCTTACTATATTGTTATTTCGTTTTATGTTTTTTGTTTTACTATTTTGTAACATTGTTATACTAATCATTATAAATATTTAATTCATGTTAGTATTATATTAATAATTTTAATTCATGTTATTACTATATTAAAAATCTTAATTCACGTTATTACAATATTGTATTTTTAATGTTTTATGCTTTACTATTTTGTAACACTATTATACTAATCATTATGGTTTATTTAATTTATTTTATTACTATATTAATAATTTTAATTCATATTATTATTATATTGTTTGTTTTTTTTTGTTTTATATTTTTCTATTTGTAACAGTAATATAATGATCATTATTATTATTTAATTCATGTTATTACTATATTAATAATTTTAATTCATGTTATTATTATATCGTTTGTTTCTTTTATGTTTTGTGTTTTACTATTTTGTGACACTATTACAATAATCATTATTATTATTTAATAATTGTTATTACTATATTGTTTGTTTCTTTTTATGTTTTATGTTTTACTATTTTGCAACACTATTATACTAATCATTATCATTATTTAATTCACGTTGTTGCTATATTAATAATTTCAATTCATGTTAATATTATATTGTTTGTTTATTTTACGTTTGGTGTTTTAGTATTTTGTAACACTATTTACGTTTTATGTTTTACTATATTCTAACACTATTTTGTAATGCTATTTATGTTTTATTTTTTACTATTTTGTAAGACTATTATACTACTTATTATAATTATTTAATTCATGTTATTACTATATTAATAATTTTATTTCATGTTACTACTGTATTGTTTGTTTCTTTTATGTTTTATGTTTTACTATTACGTTACACTATTTTGTAACACTATTATATTAATAATTCTAATTCGTGTTATTACTATATTGTTTGTTTGTTTATGTTTTATGTTTTACTATATTGTAACACTATTTTGTAAAACTATTTATGTTTAATGTTTTACTATATTGTAACACTATTTTGTAACAATATTTATGTTTATGTTTTACAATTTTTTAACACTATTTTGTAAGATTATTATAGTAATCATTAAAGTTATTTAATTCATGTTACTACTATATTAATAATTTTAATTCATGTTACTACTATATTGTTTGTTTCTTTTATGTTTTATGTTTTACTATTATGTAACACTATTTTGTATCACTATTATACGAATCATTATCATTATTTAATTCATGTTATTAACTCATGTTGTTACTATAATGTTTTTTTGTTTTATGTTTTATGTTCTACTAATTTGTAACACTATTATACTAATCATTATTATTATTTAATTGATGTTATTACTATATTGTTTGTTTTTTTTTATGTTTTATGTTTTAATATACTGTAACACTATTATACTAATCATTATAATTATTTAATTCATGTGATTACTATACTAATCATTATCATTATTTAACTCATGTTATTACTATATCAATAATTTGAATTTATGTTATTACTATATTGATAATTTTAATTCATCTTATTGTTATATTAATAATTTTATTTCTATATTGTTTGTTTATTTTATGTTTTATGTTTTACTATTTTGTAACACTACTATACTAATCATTATCAATATTTAATTCATGTTATTACTATATTGTTTGTTTGTTTTGGTTTTATGTTTTTATATTTTGTAACTCTATTACACTAAACATTATCATTATTTAATTCATGTTATTACTATCTTGTTTGTTCTTTTTATGTTTTATGTTTTACTTTTTTGTAACACTACTATTCTAATCATTATCTTTATTTAATTCATGTTATTACTATATTGTTTGTCTGTTTATATTTTCTGTTTTACTATATTGTAACACTATTTTGTAACACTATTATACTAATCATTACAATTATTGATGAAAATGAGAATTTGGGGGTTGCCCAAAATCCCAAATTATTTAAAAAAACTTGATCCTGGAATTGTGGGTTATGGGCCCACAAGTCCCGACGGAAGCGTTTTAAACAATTTTAAATATTTTTATTTATTTGACACGGATCTTCATTAACAATTGATACATCCCTTTATCTGCGTATGAGTGTTGAACCTTATAAAAACCATCATAAAAATATATGTTACCGGATGGGCTCGTGCCTTACTTGATGCCATGAATGACTCGAACTTCAACTCCATGATGTTTACTTCGCTTCAAAGCGAGTTGCCGCTCTCATCATCTGACTGGTTGTCTCAATACCGACGTTTCTGATTTATACAAGCTACCATCGATCCGCCCTAACACTTCAACAAACTGTTCAAACTTCTGGGCTTTAAATACCAGCTTCCACACAGTTCCAAACACCACGGAGGGACGAATTCTAAACCGGATTTCAAACATTGCCATCGAATGGATTTCGAATATGTGCCTTTGTCATACAGTAAAATCATCCAAATGGAAGTTCGATACTCATTTCTTCCCTTCGCTGCACGTTGTCTTCAACAAACAGTTACACGTAACAGAGGTCAAAAACCCTTTCAAGCAATCGTTAACATACAATGGACCAACATATTTAACAGCTATACAATAATTCAGATCGCCATCGATACAAAAGACAGATTTTAACTTCGTTACTAAAGACACACACGCAGGTGTATACAAATAGTACTGAACCCATGGTTATATATTACACAAAACGTTTACAGGCTAAGGCATTTCAGCCTTAGAAACGAGCTCACACTCGTCTACATCTTGCTCACTCACAAATTTCTTCACAAATAGATATATCTCACACCCTATCACATTACACTTATATAAGATGCATTAGGAAGGATTGATCAGATCTTCTCCTAGTTTTTCTACAATGAAAGCTCTCCAAAAAGCGTGCATGGTTTTATCCATCTTATCCGCTTTAAATCTGCTTTAACTTATCCTCTTTAAATCCACTTTAAATGTATTTTTCTTCTTTAAAACAGACTTTCCTCTGTTCTGATCCTCTGGTCCACGTTTGCTTTCTTTGGTGCTGAGTGCTCCCACATCAGACTCCGAAGGCACAAAAATTTATGACTTCCTGGTCATATGCTTATAGTCTTCATAATAGCAATTTTATCCACTACATTCCTTCCTTCACTAGAACTGCTTCCATGAATTTTTTGTGAGCTGCAACCAACCTCTACAGTAACAGTCTCCTCTGTTACATGATACCTCACCAAGCCCTCCGCACTCGGTCTTTTGGCATCCTTCTCTAGGTTGCTGCAAATCTTCTCACCTTCCGCTGGCACCATCTGCACAATAGCAAGACCATAAACTCTCCATCTTTAACACAACTGTACCTCTTTCCGCTTCTTTCTTCAAGACCATCTTCATTTGTAAATATGTGGAAAAAGGGGTGTGATAATTTTCAGTATTTTGTTATTTTTAATAAAATAGGAAAGTAAGGATTATGTAAATATTCTTTTTCTAAATAAAATAATATGGAAATACTTTAGGAGAAAAATCTCGGATAGAATTTCTATGTTTTTTCAGTTAAAATTAGGATAATGGTGGAGACTAAAGCTTCATGCTTTAAATCATTATGTAAAAAGAAAAAACCTGCTTTTGTATCGGATAAGGACCGAGAAGGTCTATCCTTTAATTATAAATAAAGAGGCAAGCGCAACTCTCAGGGGTGGAGAGAGGTGACGCCGGTATTGTTTCAATTAATTCTCTCACTTATGTAATGAATCAAATGTTATATTGTGAATGTAATTGAAATCGCTGAAGAGTTGAAGAATCTCTGCAGTTTTAACATGGGTTTTAATTGAATTTCATGTGATATGTATACTTATCTGTGTATTAAAGTAGTTGGAAGCAATGGCAGTATTAGTGAGAAACCAATGTAATTTCCAGTAAAGAATTATCAAATGTTAAACGCTGTATATGCATGGCATTTGTATATTTATTTGTGCAGAGAGAGAGGGCTCCCCTATACGTATAATGGCCATTTAAATTTATAATTGCGGTTCAGAGAGTGTTATGGCGTGAAAAGAAAAGGGGCGTGCATTCCCTAACTAATTTCATGAAGAGGGATACCTGTGGCAGAGCTATATTCCATTTTTGTGCATGGAGAGGGTAAAACGCTGGGTGTGCTTAACCAATTGCATGAAGAGTGTTGTCCGTTGGTGGAGCTATCTTCCATCTGTGTGCGTGGAGAGGGTAAGAACACTGGGTGTTCTTAACCATTGGCGTGGAGAATTAAAGCATTTCCCATGTATGTGTATATGTGTGGCGCGGGGTTTAAAGCTTTCGTTGGTGTTTAATTTTTGATTGAAGGATCCAGAAGCGGAGGAATACTCTGTTTGCGCTGAGGACAGAACCAACATACTTTTGCAAGCGTTATATTGAAGGCTGCCACAGGTGTAATGGAAGGATGCTTAGCCGAATTCTGCTCAAAGAAGCATATGAAATCAGGGTCGATGTGACCGGTTTAATCCTTAATTAAAGGAAAAGCTGGCTTGCATCAGGGTTCTATGTTAGTTAGGGGAACTTGGAAGTTGTTGTTGAAGGCAAGGCGCAGAGAGTAGTAGGGACTTTTTCATTAATTGAGAATTCATTTAAGTTGTTGTTGAAACGACTCTTTTGGACTGGAATATCGTCACACCGTTGGCTCTCATCAATATTGCCATTGGCTTTGATTTGATGATGCAGCTGTGTCTGTTCTGGGTTCGAACAAAGTGTTGCATGATTAAGCGTGTTGTTTATTTTGTAAATAGATATAAGCTTCCGCATGACATTTTATTTAAAGGTGAACTTATATATTTGATGTTGGTCCAATAATGTTAAGTTTTTGAAAGAAAAACCCAAAGCACATATGTTTTGGAAATTCGAAGATCATCCAAAGCATTGCTATTTGTGGATGAAACGGCAAGCTGAATCCTTATCGCAGAAATATTAACAGCGAGGAGGTGCGTTCTTTGGAGAAAGAGGATTGTATGAAGATTCAAATGGTCTGATAGTGATACGGGAAAGTGAAGACAACGCCACGTTGTTGAATGGTGAACTAGATTTAATGTAGAGAACGCAAGGCAGTGGAGAGTGTTTGAAGTTCCTAGGTGTTGCGGGTGTTACCCTGCATCAGGTGGTATCGGAGCTGGAATTGTTTGAAGGTTCAAGTTTTTTCTTTTTTTTTATGTTAAGTTAATTACATGTGTGATGAATGATGAAAGGAAAATCAGATTTTTAAATTTGATATGCAGCATACATAAATACAATGAAGAATATTGCAGAAGTGGAAAGAAGACAAGATCATGCAAGATCTTAAAGGTGAGATGATTTTTTGATATGAAATTTATGATTTAAGTTTATGGTTGCAGAGAAGGTGGCAGTGAACCTGGCATTCAGCTGAAGGATGGATAAGGAGGACAAGTACAGTGTCCTGAAGAAGAAAGTGAGTTGAAGAGATAGCCTAGAGGGAGCAGAGAGAGTACTCAAGAGGTTCCAGAGGCAATGAACCAGTACTTGCCAAAAAACTGAGGAGAACTTGGTGAGGTAAGTGGCAGCAAGAGAGATTACTGTTGTAGAGGCTAGTACAACTCATGGTGAGTGAGAAACTCATGAGGAAGCAGTCTGTCGGAGGCAGAGGGAGTTTTTATAGAGGAAAAGGAGGTAGAGGAAGAGGTTCAGAGAAATGCCACAGAGATGAGATGACTGTAGAAGTTCAAGAGATTGCAGAAATAAAGGCACAGTTGCAGGTACTAGAACAATGGCTACAAGAGCAGGAAAATCAGAAAGGAAAATGGCTCTTTCCACTGAAAGGAAAGAAAGTGATTTGGCGACAATTGCAGAGGAGGTTGAGACAAATTCTAATTTCCTTATTGAAAAAGGGACTTAGAGTTCTTGTGCCAGAGATGAAATTTGAAAATTCCACATGTAGATCTGATCGAAGGAAAGTGTTGAAGGAAGCAGTCAAGACTCAAAAGTCTTGTGGTTTTAAAACTGATGAGTTGTGTATGTTTGCAGGTGCAGAGGAGGTTTCCATTGATGAAACAGAGGAGGAGATCATTGATGATTGCTTGAGTTATTGGGTAGATCTAGATCAGATGGATAGTGTGAACTCTTGTGTTTGTATAACTGACAATTATGATGTGATTACAGGTGTTGAGGAGGATGTGCCATCTTGTGAAACTATTACAGCACAAGAGGAAGTTCTTGTGGATGTTGAAGAAGAGAATCAGTCTGAAGCACAGATAAGGGAAGTAACAACTGGTACTGGTGAACATTTTGTGAAAACTAAAAGTTTATGTATGAATGCAGGTGATGATGATATGCTTCAGCAATGCTACAGAGAAATTGCATTATTAGAATATTTGTTGGAGAATCCAAAGTATGACAGGGAGATTGCAGCAGATGAAAGAGTTCAGTACAGTGAACGAGTACAGAAATATGTCATGGAAGCAGATGATATGAGAGAAAGACTGGTTGAGAGTCTTGAGAATTCTTCAGAAGATTCTTTGGGAAGTTTGGATCAGCATACTGATGTGGTGATAATGGAGGAGGATTCAGAACAACGTACTGAAATGCTGGCAAAGGAGTACAAGGCACTGATGCCTTATATTTTTTATTCTAACAATTTTTTTGTGAGTATAGGTTTGATTGAAAATGCTAGAGAAAATTTGTTAGACAGAGAAATTGAAGTGATGAGGTGGATGATAGTGAAAGAATCTTGGAAAAGACGAGCAGCAGCGAAACAAAGGAGAAGCAACAAAAGGAAGACAACAAAAGATTGCGAGAACACAGCCATTGGAGCAATGCAACATAAAATGAGGAAACCGGGAGAAAGGCAACAAGCAATAGCACATGATGACTTGCAGAACAAAGTGTGGGATCCAGGAAAACCAAGACCAGAAGACACATGATCAGGAGATCATCAATATTTTCTACCTTGGGAGTCTGATGCAGGAGCATTCAGCCCAAAGGGAAATTATTGTAAATAATAGACATAGGGGTCTTCCATTTGTGGAATTAGTTTCCTAAGTTCCAAGTCAGTTTAATATCTAGGCTTTTAAGTGTGATTTAATTAGATATTCGCAAAATAAATAAATAAAACTAGGAGAACTTTTAGGCGTAAAAGGAATGGATGTGGATCATTAAGTGATAAGAAAGATTTTCTATTTTAGAACAGGGAAAAAGATGGAATAAACCCTCAGGATGCTTTTTGCCATATGTATGCATTGCATGTAGAGTTTTAGAGGTTTTAGTTGAGTGATTTTAGGATTTCATAGATCATGCTAAGTTTTATAAATAATGAAGCCTCAAAGGCATTGAAGATCAGAGAAGGAGTGAGTGAAAGTGTAGTGTAGGAAATAGAGGTTTTCCTGCTTGGCCCTTCAGGCAGTTTGTAAAGAGCCATCAATTCTAATTATCTGGCCAACACAAGTTTGTTAGTTATTGTTTTGCTCCAGTTTGTATACATTGGTTGATTAAGAAATTGTATATTTTTTTCCTGAAGTTCATGGCATTGTTGAATTTATGAAGAAATGATAAATATATGTGTTAAATTCACATCGACTTGTGTGAGAATCGCTGTGCATAACCATTGAATGTACAAGACATTAATCTCGGTGTAAGAGGTGGTATTTTAATCCTCGGTTTGTATCGAACCTTGGTATAAGATTGTTCTTTTGGATTGGTTTGTTATTAATGTAAACTCTTGTCAAGAATTCTTGTGAATTCATTTTAAACCCAATTCAAATTGTAAGTTAAATCATGAAGGCGCTGCGTAAATTGGTTTAATAGACAGAGTAATGGTAGATTGATATCAAGCTGTCAGGGTGTTTGGAAGGCATTACAACTCGAATTGATAGTTCGATTCAAATTGAATTAGTTCATTGCCGTTCGTGGAGGTGTGAAAACTTCCAGCCTGTATGTACGCATATCTGTTAAGTTGACTTGTTATTGAGTATGAAGTTGTTGTAGGAGGAGTCAGACGCCCTTGGAATCAGTATTATCTCAAACAATTTCAAACTCTTATCCTCTATATACGTACTCTGCTACTTTCGACAAAAAGAATGACACGTATCTTGCTATTACAAACATTTCGCATGCTTTCAATAAGGATGTAGCCAATGTCTTCCCTGGTGGCGGTTCATTCGGCTCTTTAACGAATTCTCAGAATGCACAGTGCTCTATGCTAGTTAAGGATCATTCTGTGCTCAACGGAAAAGCGTGCACTGAACAGACATATAAATATAGTGGGAGTGATGGTTGCTATTCCGAATTCTAAGCGTAAATGATTCTAAATTTACCAAAGATTAGTCTGATGCGTTGTGGAACTTCTTTCCATAGAAATTTTATCCAGTATTTGCTGTTAAAAAACTGTTAGAAGGGAAGGGCTTAGAATATTTAGAAAAAGTTCCTAGAGATTGCCATTCGCTTCAACACAAAGTATTGTTCATAAAGACTTGTAAATTTGTGTGGGTCAATGTTATTGAAATGATTCGTTGTAAAGTTCAATTTACATTGGAATATATAATTTCAATCTCAGGAAGTGTGGGCGCATTATTTGAATCCAGCCATATTTGAATGTTGATGTTAAATGGAATTGATGAATGGTGTTTGTTGAGTTTGATATATGTGAGCATTCGAATGTTTGAGTTGTTGGGTTTGATGGAAAGTTTCAAAATTTTATGAATTTTCCTTGAATGAGGAAACTCCCATATATAGAAGGTGATTGGTTTTATAACCATAAAAAGGAATTTAAAAAGGAGCTTCCGTGCGTGCAAATGATAGTATGTGAAATTGCCTGGTAATGAGGTTTTTATTGGGAGGTTTATGGAATTTCATTTTTATATGCACAATACTCGGATATTCTAGGTTTTGTAGGGTTGACCTTGCATCAGGTGGTATCAGAGCGGGAATATTTTCTTGGAGAAGTTTTTTTTTTTTTGAACTATGTTTCTTTGGATGTGTGATGAAGGAATGTTAGATTTTTGAAACTGATGAATATTACAGCATAGAGATGTAGTGCGGATGAGGAAGTGGAAAGAAGACAAGATCATACAGGATCTTAAAGGTGAAATGATTTTTTGAGTTAAAATTTATGATTGAAGTTTATGGTTGGAGAGAAGGTGGCAGTGAACCTGGCATTCAACTAAAGGCTGAATAAGGAGTACAATTGCAGTGTCCTAAAGAGAAAAGTGAGTTGAAGAGATAGCCTAGAGAGAGCATAGGAGTGCTCAAGAGGTTCCAAAGGCAGTGAACTAGTACTTACCAAAAGTCTGAGTGAAGAGAGCTTGGTGAGGTAAGTGGCAGCAAGAGAGATTGTTGTTGCAGAGGCTAGTGCAACTCATGGTGAGTAAGAAAATCATGAGGAAGCCGTTTGGCAGAGGGAGAGGAACTTTCAGAGGAAAAGGAAGTCAAGGTGGTAGAGGAAGATCTACAACACCTAAAGGAGGAGCTAGCCGTAGCTCAACCCAACATGCACCCACAGGAGGTAATGCAAGAGGCAAAAGGAGTTTTTCTAGAGGAAAAGGAGGTAGAGAAATAGGTTTAGAGAAATGCCATAGAGATGAGATGACTGCATAAGTTCGAGAAAGACAGATTGCAGTAATAAAGGTACAATTGCAGGTACTAGAAGAATGGCTAAAAGATCAGGAAAATCAGAAAGGAAAATGGATCTTTTCACTCAAGGGAAAGAGAGTGATTTGGAGACAATTGCAGAGGAGGTTGAGGAAAATTGTGATTGCCTTGTTGAAAAAGGGACTTAGAGTTCTTGTGCCAGAGATGAAATTTGAAGATTCCACATGCAGATCTGATCAAAGGGAAGTGCTGAAAGAAGTAGTAAAGACTAAAAAGTCTTGTGGTTTTAAAACTGATGAGTTGTGTGTGTTTGCAGGTGCAGAGGAGGATTCCATTGATGAAATAGAGGAGAATATTATTGATGAATTCTTGAGTTATTGGGCAAATCCAGATCAGCTGGATAATGTAAAACCATGTATTTTTGTAGCTGACAATTGTGATGTGATTACAAGTTTTACTGAGGAGGATGTGCAATCTTGTGAAACTGTTACAACACAAGAGGAAGTTCTTGTGGATGTTGAATAAGAGAATCAGTCTGAAGCACAGATAAGGGAAGTAACAACTGATACTGTTGAACATTTTGTACAAATTGAAAGTTTATGTATGAATGCAGGTGATGATGATATGCTTCAACAATGCTACAGAGAAATTGCATTATTAGAATATTTGTTGGAGAATCCAGAGTATGACAGGGAGATTGCAGCAGATGAAAGAGTTCAGTACAGTGAATGAGTACAGAAAGATGTCATGGAAGCAGATGATATGAGAGAAAGACTGGTTGACAGTCTTGAGAATTCTTTAGAAGATTCTTTGGGAAGTTTGGATCAGCATACTGATGTGGTGATAGTGGAGGAGGATTCAGAACAGCGTACTGAAATGCTGGCAAAGGAGTACAAGGCCCTGATGCCTTATATTTTTTATTCTAACAATTGTTTTGTGAGTACAGGTTTTATTGAAAATGCTAGAGAAAATCTGTTAGACAGAGAAATTGAAGTGATGAGGCGGATGATGGTGAAAGAATCCTGGAAAAGACCAGCAGTAGTGAAACAAAGGAGAAGCAGAAAAAGGAAGACGACAAAAGATTGCGAGAACACAACCAGTGGAGTGATGCAACATAAAATGAGGAAACTGGGAGAAAGGCAGCAAGCAATAGCACATGATGACTTGCAGAACAAAGTGTGGGATCGAGGAAAACCAAGACCAGAAGACACATGATCAGGAGATCATCAATATTTTCTACCTTGGGAGTCTGATGCAGGAGCATTCAGCCCAAAGGGAGATTATTGTAGATAATAGACATAGGGGTCATGAATTTGTGGAATTAGTTTCCTAAGTTCCAAGTCGTTTAATATCTAGGCTTTTAAGTGTGATTTAATTAGATATTCTCAAAATAAATAAATAAAACTAGGTGAGATTTTAGGCATAAAAGGAATGCATGTGGATCATTAAGTGATAAGGAAACATTTCTATTTTAGAATAGGGAAAAAGATGGAATAAAGCCTCAGGATGCTTTTTTCCATATGTATGCATTGCATGTAGAGTTTTAGAGGTTTTAGTTGAGTGATTTTAGGATTTTTTAGATCATGCTAAGTTTTATAAATAATGAAGCCTCAAAGGCATTGCAGATTAGAGGAGTGAGTGAAAGTGTAGTGTAGGAAACAGAAGTTTTCCTGCTTGGGCCTTCGGGTAGTTTGTAAAGGGCCATCAAGTCTAATTATCTGGCCAACACAAGTTTGTAAGTTATTGTTTTGCTCCAGTTTGTATACATTGGTTGATTGAGAAATTGTATATTTGTTTCCTGAAGTTCATGGCATTGTTGAATTTATGAAGAAATGATAAATATATGTGTTAAATTCACATCGACTTGTGTGAGAATCGCTATGCATAACCATTGAATGTACAAGACATTAATCTCGGCGTAAGAGGTGGTATTTTAATCCTCAGTTTGTATCGAACCTTGGTATAAGATTTTTCTTTTGGATTGGTTTGTTATTAATGTAAACTCTTGTCAAGAATTCCTGCGAATTCATGTTAAACCCAATTCAAATTGTAAGTTGAATCATGAAGGCACTGCGTAAATTGGTTTAATAAACAGAGTAACGGTAGATTGATATCAAGCTGTCAGGGTGTTTGGAAGGCGTTACAACTCAAATTGATAATTCAATTCAAATTGAAACAGTTCATTGCCGTTCGTGGAGGTGAGAATACTTGCAGTCTGTATGTACGCATATCTGTTAAGTTGACTTGTTATTGAGTATGAAGTTGTTGTAGGAGGAGTCAGACGCCCTTGGAATCAGTATTACCTCAAACAATTTCAAACTCTTATCCTCTATATACGTACTCTGCTACTTTTGACAAAAAGAATGACACATATCTTGCTATTACAAACATTTCGCATGCTTTCAATAAGGATGTAGCTAATGTCTTCCCCGGCGGCAGTCCATTCAACTGTTTAACGAATTCTCATAATGCACAGGGCTCTATGCTAGTTTAGGATCATTCTGTGCTCAGCGGCAAAGTGAGCACTGAACAGACATATAAATATAGTGGGAGTGATGGTTGCTATTCCGAATTCTAAGCGTAAATGATTCTAAATTTACCAAAGATTAGTCTGATGCCTTGTGGAACTTCTTTCCATAGAAATTTGATCTAGCATTTTCTGTTAAAAAACTGCTAGAAGGGAAGGGCTTAGAATATTTAGAAAAAGTTCCGAGAGATTGCCATTCGCTTCAACACAAAGTATTGTTCATAAAGACTTGTAAATTTGTGTGGGTCAATGTTATTGAAATGATTCGTTGTAAAGGTCAATTTACATTGGAATATATAATTTCAATCTCAGGAAGTGTGGGCGCATTATTTGAATCCAGTCATATTTGAATGTGGATGTTAAATGGAAATGATGAATGCTATTTGTTGAGTTTGATATATGTGAGCATTCGAATGCTTGAGTTGCTGGGTTTGATGGAAAGTTTCAAAATTTTATGAATTTTCCATGAATGAGGAATTTCCCATATACAGAAGGTGATTGGTTTTATAACCATAATAAGGAATTTAAAAAGGAGTTTCCGTGCGTGCAAATGATAGGATGTGAAATTGCACGATAATGAGGTTTTTATTGGGAGGTTTCTGGAATTGCATTTTTATATGCACAGTACTGGGAGATTCTGGGTTTTGCAGGGTTGACCTTGCATCACGTGGTATCAGAGCGGGAATATTTTCTTGAAGAAGTTTGTTTTTTTTGAAGTATGTTTCTTTGAATGTGTGATGAAGGAATGTTAAATTTTTGAAACTGATGAATATTGCAGCACAGAGATGCATTGTGGATGAGGAAGTGGAAAGAAGACAAGATCATAAAGGATCTTTAAGGTGAAATGATTTTTTGAGTTAAAATTTATGATTGAAGTTTATGGTTGCAGAGAAGGTGGCAGGGAACCTGGCATTCAGCTAAATGCTGAATAAGGAGGACAATTGCAGTGTCCTGAAGAGAAAAGTGAGTTGAAGAGATAGCCTAGAGAGAGCAGAGGAGTGCTCAAGAGGTTCCAAAGGCAGTGAACCAGTACTTACCAAAATACTGAGTGAGGAGAGCTTGGTGAGGTAAGTGGCAGCAAGATAGATTGTTGTTGTAGAGGCTAGTACAACTCATGGTGAGTAAGAAACTCATGAGGAAGCAGTCTGGCAGAGGGAGAGGAACTTTCAAAGGAAAAGGAATTCAAGATGGTAGAGGAAGATCTACAGCACCTAAAGGAGGAGCTAGCCGTAGCCCAACCCCAGCATGCACCTACAGGAGGTGATGCAAGAGGCAGAAGGAATTTTTCTAAAGGAAAAGGAGGCAGAGAAAGAGGTTCAGAGAATTGCCACAGAGATGAGATGATTGCAAAAGTGCAAGAAAGAGAGATTGCAATAATAAAGGTACAATTGCAGGTACTAGAAGAATGGTTACAAGAGCAGGAAAATCAGAAAGGAAAATGGATCTTTCCACTGAAGGGAAAGAGAGTGATTTGGAGGCAATTTCAGAGGAGGTTGAGGCAAATTGTGATTGCCTTGTTGAAAAGGGGACTTAGAGTTCTTGTGCCAGAGATGAAATCTGAAGATTCCACATGTAGATCTGATCAAAGGGAAGTGCTGAAGGAAGCAGTCAAGACTAAAAAGTCTTGTGGTTTTAAAACTGATGAGTTATGTATGTTTGCAGGTGCAGAGGAGGCTTCCATTGATGAAACAAAGGAGAAGATTATTGGTGAAATCTTGAGTTATTGGGCAAACCGAGATCAGCTGGATAATGTAAAACCATGTATTTTTGTAGTTGACAATTGTGATGTGATTACAGGTTTTACTGAGGAGGATGTGCAATCTTGTGAAACTGTTACAGCACAAGAGGAAGTTCTTGTGGATGTTGAAAAAGAGAATCAGTCTGAAGCATAGATAAGGGAAGTAACAGCTGATACTGTTGAACATTTTTTGCAAACTGAAAGTTTATGTATGAATGCAGGTGATGATGATATGCTTCAGCAATGCTACAGAGAAATTGCATTATTAGAATATTTTTTGGAGAATCCAGAGTATGACAGGGAGATTGCAACAGATGAAAGAGTTAAGTACAATGAAATAGTACAGAAAGATGTCATGGAAGCAGATGATATGAGAGAAAGACTGGTTGACAGTCTTGAGAATGCTTTAGAATATTCTTTGGGAAGTTTGGATCAGCATACTGATGTGCTGATAGTGGAGGAGGATTCAGAACAACATAATTAAATGTTGGTAAAGCAGTACAAGGCTCTGATGCCTTATATTTTTTATTCTAACAATTGTTTTGTGAGTACAAGTTTTATTGAAAATGCTAGAGGAAATCTGTTAGACAGAGAAATTGAAGTGATGAGGCAGATGATGGTGAAAGAATCCTGGAAAATACCAGCAGCAGTGAAACAAAGGAGAAGCAACAAAAGGAAGACAACAAAAGATTGCGAGAACACAGCCAGTGGAGCAACGCAACATAAAATGAGGAAACCGGGAGAAAGGCAGCAAGCAATAGCACATTATGACTTGCAGAACAAAGTGTGGGATCCAGGAAAACCAAGACCAGAAGACACATGATCAGGAGACCATGAATATTTTCTACCTTGGGAGGCTGATGCAGGAGCATGCAACCCAAAGGGAAATTATTGTAAATAATAGACATAGGGGTCATGCGTTTGTGGAATTAGTTTCCTAAGTTCCAAGTCGTTTAATATCTAGGCTTTTAAGTGTGATTTAATTAGATATTCTCAAAATACATAAATAAAACTAGGAGAGATTTTAGACATAAAAGGAATGGATGTGGATCATTAAGTGACAAGGAATCTTTTCTATTTTAGAACAGGGAAAAAGATGGAATACAGCCTCAGGATGCTTTTTGCCATATGTATGCATTGCATGTAGAGTTTTAGAGGTTTTAGTGGAGTGATTTTAGGATTTTTTACATCATGCTAAGTTTTATAAATAGTGAAGCCTCAAAGGCATTGAAGATCAGAGAAGGAGTGAGTGAAATTGTAGTGTAGGAAACAAAGGTTTTCCTGCTTGGGCCTTCAGGCAGTTTGTAAAGGGCCATCAATTCTAATTATCTGGCCAACACAAGTTTGTAAGTTATTTTTTTGTTCCAGTTTGTATACATTGGTTGATTGAGAAATTGTATATTTGTTTCCTAAAGTTCATGGCATTGTTGGATTTATGAAGAAATGATAAATATATGTGTTAAATTCACATCGACTTGTGTGAGAATCGCTATGCATAACCATTGAATGTTCTCCGCATAAGAGGTGGTATTTTAATCCTCGGTTTGTATCGAACCTTGGTATAAGATTGTTCTTTTGGATTGGTTTGTTATTAATGTAAACTCTTGTCAAGAATTCCTGTGAATTCATTTTAAACCCAATTCAAATTGTAAGTTGAATCATGAAGGTGCTGCGTAAATTGGTTTGATAGACAGAGTAACGGTAGATTGATATCAAGCTGTCAGCGTGTTTGGAAGGCATTACAACTCGAATTGATAGTTCGATTCAAATTGAATCAGTTCATTTCCGTTCATGGAGGTGTGAATACTTGCAGCCCGTATGTACGCATATCTATTAAGTTGAGTTGTTATTGAGTATGAAGTTGTTGTAGGAGTCAGACGCCCTTGGAATCAGTATTATCTTAAACAATTTCAAACTCTTATCCTCTATATACGTACTCTGCTACTTTCGACAAAAAGAATGACATGTATCTTGCTATTACAAAAATTTCTCATGCTTTCAATAAGGATGTAGCCAATGTCTTCCCCGACAGCGGTTCATTCAGCTCTTTAACAAATTCTCAGAATGCATAGGGCTCTATGCTAGTTAAGGATCATTCTGTGCTCACCGACAAAGCGAGAACTAAATAGACATATAAATATAGTGGTAGTGATGGTTGCTATTCCAAATTCTAAGCGTAAATGATTCTAAATTTACCCAAGATTAGTCTTATGCCTTGTGGAACTTCTTTCCATAGAAATTTGATCCAGCATTTGTTGTTAAAAAACTATTAGAGGGGAAGGGCTTAGAATATTTAGAAAAAGTTCTGAGAGATTGCCATTCACTTCAACACAAAGTAATGTTCATAAAGACTTGTAAATTTGTGTGGGTCAACGTTATTTAAATGATTCGTTGTAAAGGTCAATTTACATTGGAATATATAATTTCAATCTTAGGAAGTGTGGGCGCATTATTTGAATCCAGTCATATTTGAATGTTGATGTTAAATGGAAATGATGAATGTTGTTTGTTGAGTTTGATATATGTGAGCATTCAAATGTTTGAGTTGTTGGGTTTGATGGAAAGTTTCAAAATTTTATGAATTTTCCATGAATGAGGAAACTCCCATATACAGAAGGTGATTGGTTTTATAACCATAATAAGGAATTTAAAAAGGAGCTTCCGTGCGTTCAAATGATAGTATGTGAAATTGCCTAGTAATGAGGTTTTTATTGGGAGTTTTCTGGAATTGCATTTTTATATGCACAGTACTGGGAGATTCTGTGTTTTGCAGGGTTGACCTTGCATCAGTTTGATCCCAGGGAGAAGAATCCCATGGGTGTAATCTATCTAGTGGATCTATTCAGGGTTCATGTTTGAGAGAAGAATCCCCATGGGTGTAATCTATCTAGTGGATCTATTCAGGGTTCATGTGTGTGCTTCATTGTCTTTGTTTTCTTGTCTTTTGAGCATCCATGTATGGTGAGGCAAGGGCTCCATAATTTTTCTTGTATTTTTGAAGGTCTCATTTCTAACTACTAATTGAAATAAGGGTTGTATTTTTCCAAATCCATTTTGTGTTCAATGTTTTGTTGAAATTATATTTATTAGAACATCTAAATGTGCCAAATCCGCTAATTATTTTTTTGTTTGGGATCTTACATATGTTCACGATTTTGGACAGATTCACACAACTCAGGAAAAAAGAATTATCACATCCAAATGAAGGAAGATTCATATAATTTAGATTGCTAGTTTCCTTAACATAGTGGCAGATTTGACAATATTCGTAGTTTTCATTGAAAGAGTGTATAGAAAGTGCAACACATTTGAGTCAGATAGGCCTAGAAATTCAAACTAATTTTGTTTAATGAGTCATAGGCCTGAAAATTTGAGTCATATTTATTGCAAAGTGTAGGAGCCATAAAAAATAATGAGAGGTGAAGGAATGCTGAAAGTTTGGTGGGCAATGACTGTAGAACATGTTTGGATCTCCTCTCATATAGATGCCAATCCCTCCTCTGATTAACCAATCTATATTATGCATCATTGAGATTGTCATCAAATACAACAAAAATATTGAATATAGATATTTAGAAGTGAATATTTATACAGTGGAGAGAATCTAAATTGGCATTTTGACAGACTACTGGTACTAAAAGTTGAGTTGATTTTTGACCTAGCAAGGGCGGTGTTATGCAGATAAACAAAAGTGGTATCTAGGCAATTTTTGCGGTAAAGTTGCAAGTGGAGTGTTGAATCCTTCAGGTGGAGGGAGATATTTTAATATCATAAACCCATATATATCTATAATATTGAAAATATATGAATAAAAAATGCAATTCGGTGGTAGAACTATGAAAAATGTCGAGGCTAAACATATGATGGATAAAATGTAATTGTGACGAATTAGTTGAAAACGATATTTACCATAGTTAATAGGGATGAGATATTTTTGACACAATCACTTATTATATGAATATTGAAGAAGGTGATAATTCTTGAGCACGGTCACTTAAGTGTATGAATATCAAATATGGTGATTTTAGCTTAAATGTTGAAAATTAATAAGGAGACGAAGTCCTAGAGATCACTAAATTGATTTCATGTGCAATTTGTCATTTCAAAATGAATGCTCTTGTATTTTATTAATTTGGGAAAATTATGAAGTCATTCACTCAAATAAAAATGACAAATCATATAAAATGGATGGCATGATGAAAGAATATTAAATTAGAACATGATGGCACATTGAAAGAGAAATCTATACAAAGGTTGAAATTATTAAATAGTGAGAACTACACATTGTCTTTCTTCCTAATTTCTATATAAATTATTATATAATGCTTATCACTAATTTATTATCCTTGTTGCAATTATTAAGTATCATTTTGACTCTCTCAAGATTGATTATTATATATTATATATATATATATCTAATAATATATATATATATATAATATTTATATATATATAATAATTTTTAATTTTTTTTAAATAATGTATAATACTTTTATTATAAATTTTGTATAAAAACAAATTGCATAGCTTAAATTTTATATATTTATATATTAAATTTAAGCTATGTAATTGGTTTTATACCAATTTTATAATAACTTATTAATAGATTATATTAAATTGAAATTTGAATAAAATTTGTGCACTTTAAAGTTTTCAATTTGAAAATTTTTTGTTGCCTTCTAGTTCTGCATGGAGGAGATGTTGTAATGTCCTTCTAATTATGTATGAAGAAGGTATTTTAATGTCCGAGGCTGTTAAAAAAATTGACTTGGTAAAATTACATAACAATAAATAAATAAATAAAATAAATAAATTTGAGGTAAAAATAGTCAATTTATCAATTGGTAGTTTTTGGGCTCCAAGTTTTGACCAACCTAGTGGTTTTGGCAGTCATATCTTATATATTTATATATATATAATATATATTTATATATATATATATATATATATAATATATATATATATATATATAACTATCTAGATCTATTTTAACTCCACATATAACAAAGTGATTAACAAAGCGATCAAATTTCTTTAAGTGTAAACCTCTTTTAGAGTGAAAATAGATTTTATCCTCTTAGAGATTGGTGGATCCAAAGTTAACATAGATCTAGGGTACTTAATGAAATTTCGAATGACAAAAAAATTTCCTGAAATACTTTTGTTTTGTTCCTTTAATCTAGTTGGAACAAGAATAAAGCATATTTGAAAAGATTTTTAATGTTATAGGATCTACCTATATAAAGGAGTCCCCAGTTGGCTAGATTCAGCTATTGGAGAGTCCCAAAAGCTATGCACTGGATTTGGTTAGCGATGATAAATGGAACAAGGGATGGAAATTACAAGACCTACTAGCATGAGATGAAGATTACAAGAAAAATATGATAGTAGACATTGAAAAAATATTTCCTTGTTTTAATATCCACCAGTATAGTCATTACAATCCAAAAATGCATGAACCCCATCCTAACTATAATGATAATAGGACCAAGTAAACCAGTTATTATTGTGAAACCCTATGCATATATTTAATGTTTGTAAAGTCAAGTATTCATTTTAAAAGTTCAGACATCCTGCAAAGGCTCCACCATTTCATTCAAAATTTTCCACAACTATTGTGTCTCCTCTTTAAATTGAGACCATATTTTAAATTTTGTACTGCTGGATCAATTAACTCATGTAGAAAGGTTGATCCTGCTCTCCCTAAGAAGTTGGAGACCCTCCTAAATCTATATATATTACTAGAATATAGTATATCTTTGATGGTATCTTTTCCAATGCTTTTAGACAACAAATTAGTATCTTCATTGCTAGCCACATCTTTTTTCAGGAGATAGTATTTCATCTGCAATGATCTCAAAAGAATCAAATGCCTTGACCTTTGATAGCGAAGGAGGAACACCATAACATTTACACTTTGATTTA
Source organism: Pinus taeda (assembly GCA_000404065.3). Lineage (NCBI taxonomy): Eukaryota > Viridiplantae > Streptophyta > Pinopsida > Pinales > Pinaceae > Pinus > Pinus taeda. The sequence goes on along the minus strand of APFE031618407.1, from coordinate 2,957 downwards.
GCTCAGTGTGTCTTATTCAATGTTCTATGAATGATATCTTCCCACTTGGATATGGGGCTATTATCCTCCACCAAAAGTATTACCAACATTCAAACGAACTAGCTCTTGGAATTTGCACAAACAAAAATTCCCATGAGTGAGAATTAGCAAATCTTAGGGTTGTTATGGGATTATTACAACTAGAAGTCACTTACAACACATATAACTAAAGCTTGTTATAGAAATTTTGAAGTAGAAGAGAGGTCTAGTCGAAAAGAATTATATCTAATTTCTAAGCAAATTTCATAACCATAAGAATTTATAGATCTACATAAATTATTTTTTTAAGATTCTTCCCGATTAGAAATAGAGACAAATATTCTTCAATGAAATTGAAGTGATGAACACAGAGTTCAGAGGGGTAGAAAATCGAAATTATAGAAGTTGATGTTTTTCCCATTCTAAATCAATTTTCTCATTCAATAATATATATCTTCTTGCTATTTTTTAGTTAGGATGACACATTTCCACCAACATTCCAAGTGCCTACTACCTACTAGTATCCTGCCAATAAAAAAGAAGAAATATTATGAAAACTGAGTTGTGGCTAATATATATTATATAAATATTATTTTTCTTTTGGAAAAAAAATTAATAATGACCTACATAGCTAGAAGATAATCATAGGATTCAAATAAGGCAATTTCGTTAAGGAAAATTACCCAAGTACATACGTATATGCTTTCTCTTGTTTACCTATTCAATGCTAGATATCTAAATCATTGGGTGGAACATTATATGCTTTCTCTTGTTTACATATTTAGTGCTAAATATCTAAATCATTGGGTGGAACATTTCCACGAACATTCCAAGTGCCTACTAATATTCTTCTGAGAACAAAAGAAGAAATATTATGAAAAGTGAGTTCTGGCCTAAATATCTAAATCATTGGGTGGAACATTTCCACGAACATTCCAAGTGCCTACTAATATTCTTCCAAGAACAAAAGAAGAAATATTATGAAAAGAGAGTTGTGGCTCCACACCCTTAATTGATAAAGAACGAAAAACTGGAGCAAATATTTTATATTATTTGAAATAAATATAAATTATATAAAGAAAATAATATTAAAAAATAAACGGGTTTCATTAAAATTGTTACTTAACATAATTTTTTTCCAATCTTGAAATGCTTGCCATATTTTAAATATTTAATTGCTTGATTTTTTTTTTCAAATAACACTATGCAAAGTAATGTCATTTTGCAGCATCTCAATGCATGTCCTGGGAAAATACAATATGGAACACTACACAATTAGAAATTGGCATTGCAATACCAAGAGAACCTGAAAAGTTGAGTTTCTCGCAAAACGTTGTGAAAAAATCACTAGTAGTTGTTGTCCACCATAAACATCCATAAAAATCTGTTTCTTTTGTGTCTTTATAACTTTGATAAGATTTTACAATAATAATATAGCATTAATAAATTCTTTGGACCTTCTAATTAGGAAATTAGCATGTGCAATAGGAACCTGATAATCCTATATGCATATTTCCATGAACATAATGAAATAATGGGCTCTTTGGATTTTAACTCGCAATTTATGGAAAAAATAAATGATGCAGTAATGTTAAGGTAAAAACCATTTCAGATAGAATAAAGACAAGGAAGCATCGATAACATTTATGAAAGGAAATAATTAAATATCCGAAAGGAAATAATTAAATATCCTTTGCTCATTTGCAACAAAATTTTATTCTATGCATTGACTGGGCAAAGCAATCACCAATGCAAGAAATCAATTGGAACAAGTTGATTACTTTTGCTAGGCCCTTTCCTTTCATGGTTTCCCATCTAGCTTAAGTAGATTGCAGTATGTATCAACTAGATTTGCGATTTGGCCATTGTGAGTCTCTCCCTTTTTCCCATATTTGAACTTATCCACAACTATCTTGCGCATCTCTTTCTCAATATCTTGAAGCTTTACCTCTTACTTTTGTAGGGCACTATCCTATTGCATGTGCCTCCAAGTACGAACCTATTCATGTCCTCACAATCACATGTTTGTTCTAGCTGATTTTCAATAGTTACATGATTAGTATGGCCTTTAGCCTTATGATTTGGTGTTGATATTGCAATAGCAGGATCAGGCCCTACATGGTCATGGTTAAAATGTATGGTAGCATATTTTTGGGGCACTGCACTCCCAATCCTTAAATTTGAGACAGTTGCTTCAACTTTAATCACAATTCACATATTTTGGTGATAATTCGTTTAGGATGTTGTATGCATAACCACAAGACAAACTTGCTACTTCAAACACAACAATGAAAAACAAATCTTCTTAAATCTTGGCTAGATGATCTTCCCAAATCTTCCATACATTTGTTGTATGTTTACACCTTTAAACAATTACTAATAATTAACATTGTTTAACAGAATTCTCTATTATATAAAGCATAGTTACCAAATTCGGTCGTACTGGTCGAAAAAATTTGAGAATTCGGTGGTTCGATTCGGTTCGCTGATTCGAAGTTCGGTACGGGGAGAACAATGCGGATTGCAATGAATTTTTGGAGTGTAAATAAGATAAGTTTTTAATGAAATGTGGAGCTATACATATCAAAGTATCGGTTATGACTTATATAGCAAAGGTTCTGATGAAATTCGTTAGTATAAATAGGCTAGGGATTATGATATATATATTAACTTACCGATTATGATGTATAAATGGGAATTATGAGATATAGCGAAAAGCTACCAGAGTATAGAAGTTTGTAAAATATAATATTGATATATTTTAGATTTTTAATTTACAAATTATATTGTAAGTAAATGGGAATTATGAGATATAGCGAAAAGCTACCAGAGTATAGAAGTTTGTAAAATATAATATTGATATATTTTAGATTTTTAATTTACAAATTATATGGTAAGTATTTGTGAGAGCTATATTTATTTAAGTTAAATAAAAAGAA
>APFE031618399.1:14336-20775 GCA_000404065.3 Pinus taeda | reverse complement strand
TTTGAGGGCGTGCATGCGAACTCGTTCGGGCGGGTCGTTCGGGTGAACTTGTTCAGGCGGGTCGGGCGAGGGCGCACCGGGGCGAACGAGCCCGTATCAGAAAATGCTAAGTTGTGACTCGAGGTTGGCTTTGTGCATGTTCGTGTAGCTCGTTATCCCGTCTCTCCCTTGTCCCTTCGTTTGGGTGAGTCGTTTGAGGGCGTGCGTGTGAACACGTTCGGGTGGGTCGTTCGGGTGAACTCGTTCAGGCGGGCCGGGCGAGGGTGCACCCGGGCGAACGAGCCCGTATCAAAAAATGCTAAGTTATGAGCCGAGGTTGGCTTTGTGCACGTTCGTGCAGCTCGTTTGCCCGGCTCTCCCTTGTCCCTTCGTTTGGGTGAGTCGTTTGAGGGCGTGCGTGCGAACTCATTTGGGTGGGTTGTTCGGGTGAACTCGTTCAGGCGGGTCGGGTGAGGGCGCACTCGGGCGACCGAGCCCGTATCAGAAAATTCTAAGTTGTGACTCGAGGTTGGCTTTGTGCACGTTCGTGAAGCTCGTTTGCTCGGCTATCCCTTGTCCCCTCGTTTGGGTGAGTTGTTTGAGGGCGTGCGTGCGAACTCGTTGGGGCGGGTCGTTCGGGCAAACTCGTTCAGGCGGGTCGGGCGAGGGTGCACCCGGGCGATCGAGCCCGTATCAGAAAATGCTAAGTTGTGACCTGAGGTTGGCTTTGTGCACGTTCATGCAGCTCGTTTTCCCGGCTCTCCCTTGTCCCTTCATTTCGGTGAGTCATTTGAGGGCATGCATGCGAACTCGTTCGGGCGGGTCGTTCGGGCGAACTCGTTCAGGCGGGTCGGGCGAGGGCGCACCCAGGCGAATGAGCCCATATCAGAAAATGCTAAGTTGTGACTCGAGGTTGGATTTGTGCATGTTCATGCAACTCGTTTGCCCGACTCTCCCTTGTCCCTTCATTTCGGTGAGTCGTTTGAGGGCGTGCGTGCGAACTCGTTCGTGCGGGTCGTTCGAGCGAACTCGTTCAGGCGGGTCGGGCGAGGGCCCACCCGGGCGAACGAGCCCGTATCAGAAAATGCTAAGTTGTGACCCGAGGTTGGCTTTGTGCACATTCGTGCAGCTCGTTTTCCCGACTCTCCATTGTCCCTTCATTTCGGTGAATCGTTTGAGGGCGTGCGTGCAAACTCGTTCGGGCGGGTTGTTCGGGCGAACTCGTTCAGGCGGGTCAAGCGAGGGCGCACCCGGGCGAACGCGCCCGTATCAAGAAGTGCTAAGTTGTGGCCCATGGTTGGCTTTGTCCACATTCGTGCATCTCGTTTTCCCGGCTCTCCCTTGTCCCTTCGTTTGGGTGAGTCGTTTGAGGGCGTTCGTGCGAACTCGTTCGGGCGGGTCGTTCAGGCGAACTCGTTCAGGCGGGTAGGGCGAGGGCGCACACGGGCGAATGAGCCCGTATAAAAAAATGCTAAGTTGTGACCCGAGGTTGGCTTTGTGCACGTTCGTGCAGCTCGTTTTCCCGACTCTCCCTTGTCTGTTTGTTTGGGTGAGTCGTTTGAGGGCGTGCGTGTGAACTCGTTCGGGCGGGTCGTTCGGGTGAACTCGTTCAGGCAGGTCGGGCGAGGGCGCACCCGGGCGAACGAGCCTGTATCAAAAAGTGCTAACTTGTGACCCGAGGTTAGCTTTGTGCGCGTTCGTGCAGCATGTTTTCCCGGCTCTCCCTTGTCCCTTCGTTTTTCGTGTGAAAGGTGGGTTGGTAATTGAGTTGTGTTTTTGGATTTGCTTGAAGGATGGCCTTGGGTCATTTGTAGGGTGGCCGATTTTCATCTTCTCTCCATCCCCACTCGGTAGCGCATGAGCTGTAATGTTGGCCATGCTTGTCCTAGGAGGCATATGTGAACAATTTCCCTTTTGCTCTCTAAGTTCTTGGAGCTGTATGGGCTGTTGTGGTGTGGCTCCGTAACTCGTCTTGGTCCCCTCGTGCCCCTCAAGATGATACCAGCGACAGGGTTTCTTTCCGTGTGAAAGGTGGGTTGGCAATCGAGTTGTGTTTTCGGGTTTGCCCGAAAGATGGCCTTGGGTCGTCTGTAGGGTGGTTGATTTTCATCTTCTCTCGATCCCCACTCAGTAGCGCATGAGCGGTAACACTGGCCATGGTCGTCCCGGGAGGCATATGTGAACAATTCCCCTTCTGCTCTCCAAGTTCTTGGAGCTGTATGGGCTATTGTGGTGTGGCTCCCGGCTTGTCCTGGTCTCCTCGTGCCCCCTTTGAGATGATCCAGCCGGCAGGTTTCTCTTTCCGTCAGTGAAGGTGGGTTTGGCAATCGATTGTGTTTTCGGGTTTTTCCTGAACGATGGCCTTGGGTCTCTGTTAGGGTGGCCGATTTTCATTCTTCTCTCCTCCCCACTCACGGTATGCGCATGACGTAATGTGGCCCATGGTCGTCCGAGGCATATGTGAACCAATTCCCCCTTCTGCTCTCGAAGTTCCTTGGAGGCTGTTATGGGTTGTCTGTGGTGTGGCTCCCAAGGGTCATCCTGGATCCCCCTTGTGCCCCTCCAGATGATACCAGCGGCAGGTTTTCTTTTCCATGTGAAGGGTGGGTCAATCGAGTTGTGTGTTTGTCGGGTGCGCCCTGAACGATGGCCTTGGGTTCATTTTGATAGGGTGGCCGATTTTCATCTTCTCTCCATCCCCACTCAGTAGCGCATGAGCGGTAATGTTGGCCATGCTCGTCCTGGGAGGCATATGTGAACAACTCCCCTTCTGCTCTCCAAGTTGTATGGGTTGTTGTGGTGTTGCTCCCTGGCTCATCTTGGTCCCCTTGTGCCCCTCCAGATGATACCAGCGACAGGTTTTCTTTCCGTTTGAAATGTGGGTTGGCAATCGAGTTGTGTTTTCGTGTTCGCCTAAACGACGGCCTTGGGTTGTCTGTAGGGTGGCCAATTTTCATCTTCTCTCCATCCCCACTCGGTAGCGCATGAGCGGTAATGTTGGCCATGCTCGTCCCGGGAGGCATATGTGAACAATTCCCCTTCTGCTCTCCAAGTTCTTGGGGTCGTTGTGGTGTGGCGCCCTGGCTCGTCTTGGTCCCCTCGCACCCCTCCAGATGATACCAGCGATAGGCTTTCTTTCCGTGTGAAAGGTGGGTTGGCAATCAAGTTGTGTTTTCGGGTTTCCCTGAATGATGGCCTTGGGTCGTTTGTAGGGCGGCCCATTTTCATCTTCTCTCCATCCCCACTCGGTAGCACATGAGTAGTAATGTTGGCCATGCTCGTCCCGGGAGGCATATGTGAACAATTCCCCTTCTGTTGTCCAAGTTCTTGGGGTCGTTGAAGTGTGGCTCCCTGGCTCGTCTTGGTCCCCTCGTGCCCCTCCAGATGATACCAGTCACAGGCTTTCTTTCTGTGTGAAAGGTGGGTTGGTAAGTGAGTTGTGTTTTTGGGTTTGCCTGAACGATGGCCTTGGGTCATTTGTAGGGTGGCCGATTGTCATCTTCTCTCCATCCCCACTCGGTAGCACATGAGTGGTAGTGTGGGCCATGCTCATCCCCATCCCTCTTGCCCATCCCAACGATAAGAATGGTGAAAGTTTTCTCGGCACTCCATTGAGCCTTTGTTGTTACGGTCCTAGATGGGAGCCCCAAAACTCTATCGTGCCTATGTCGCTGCTGTGCCCCTCAGTTGTTGCGAACAGAAAATTTTGTTTGCACTGGGCAGCCATGTGTGGCTCCATTGAAATTGGCTCCTCGTTATATTGTTCGCCTCCTCCCTATTTGGTGTGGAGGGTTTTGCTTTTCGTGTGAAAGGTGGGTTGGTAATTGAGTTGGTTTTTCGGGTTTGCCTCAAGAATGGCCTTGGGTCATTTGTAGGGCGGTCGATTTTCACCTCTTCTCCATTCCCACTTGGTAGTGCATGAGCGGTAATGTTGGCCATGTTTGTCCCTGGAGGCATATGTGAACGATTCCCCAGCTGCTCCAAGTTCTCGGAGTTGTATGGGTTGTTGTGGTGTGGCTCCTTGTGATGGCTGGCCTCTTCATTGTTTGGTTTTTTATTGCATCGGTTTCTTTTGCTTGTACTCTTTCTGTGTTGGCATTGTCGATTGAGATGCATACATTTAAGAGGGTCGTGGAAGGGTTTTGGTTGTAAACCACCTACCCTCCCTCTTGCTTGCTTTTTCTATCGGGTGATGTGAGGCGTTGTTCTCCTTGTTGTAAATTCAAGGGTTGGAATTCCTTTCAAAGTGCACATCATTTGTGGTTGCGCTGGCTTTGAGGTTTTGATAGATATGTTGGCCCATATGTTTGATCATGGGGTCGGCTTTTTCCTTGCATCTTGCGTGCGTGGCAGGCTTTTGCGGTTGGAAATGTTAAGTCACGACGTTTATGGGCATTTTGTTGTTTCAATTGTGTATGCGCTCGTGGTCCAATGGGGAGGAGGCTTGCTACGTCGATGGTGTGGCCTACCTAGAAGAAGGATTTCGAGGTGGAACGCTTCGACCCCCTCCTTTGCGTGGAGGTGGTTGTAGGGGAAAATTATTCATCGTCCGGTCAGTAAAGCTGTGGAAAATCTCCTAGGTTGCCTGTACATATGGTGCGTGGGGTGCGGAGCTGCCCGATCCGTCCTCCTGTTTGGATATGTTCTTGTATTGTGTAGCGAGCCTCTTGATTTGCATTTATTTCCTTCCTTTGCCTTCGCATCGTGGTTGCTGCAGGCGGTCAAGTGATCGAGGTCCTTCGTTTCTGCTATCCAGGTGGACTCCTAGGTGGCCTCGGTGCGCGGCGTGGAGGGCCGGGGGGCATTTCTAAGAGAGGTTGTGGGCTCGGTTGTTCTTGTATTGTTTCCTTCCATTTCCTTTGCATTGAGGCTGCCGCAGGCGATCATGCGATCGAGGTCCATCGTTGCTGCTTTCCGGGTGGACTCCTAGGTGGCCTCCGTGCGGGGAGGGGGAGGGTTGGGGGCATGTGTTGTTTCAATTGTGTATGTGCTGTGGTTCCAATGGGGAGGAGGCTTGCTTACGTCGATGGTGAGGGCTATCTGGAAGAAGGATTTCGAGGTGGAACGCTTCGACCTCCCTCCTTTGCGTGGAGGTGGCCGTAGGGGAAAACTATTCATCGTTCGGTCGGTAAAGCTGTGGGAAATATCCTAAGTTGCCTGTACGTAGGGTGCGTGGGGTGCCGGGCTGCCCGATCCCTCCGCTTGTTTGGATATGTTCTTGTATTGTGTAGCAAGCCTCTTGATTTGCATTTATTTCGTTCCTTTTCCTTCGCATCATGGTTGCCGCAGGCGGTCAAGTGATCGAGGTCCATCGTTGATGTTGTCCGGGTGGACTCCTAGGTGGCTTCGGTGCACGGCGGGGAGGGTCAGGGGGCATTTCTAAGAGAGGTTGTGGGCTCGGCTGGTCTTGTTTTGTTTCATTTCATTTCCTTTGCATTGAGGCTTCCACAGGCGATCATGCAATCGAGGTCCATCATTGCTGCTGTCCGGGTGGACTCCTAGGTGGCCTCCGTGCGGGGAGGGGACGGTTGGGGGCATGTGTTGTTTCAACTGTGTATGCGCTCGTGGTCCAATGGGGAGGAGGCTTGCTATGTCGATGGTGGGGGCTATCTGGAAGAAGGATGTCGAGGTGGAATGCTTCGACCTCCCTCCTTTGCGTGGAGGTGGCCATAGGGGAAAGTTATTCATCGTCCGGTCGGTAAAGCTATTGGAAATCTCCTAGGTTGCCTTTACGTAGGGTGCGTGGGGTGCAGAGCTGCCCGATCACTCCCCTTGTTTGGATATGTTCTTGTATTATGTAGCAAGCCTCTAGATTTGCATTTATTTCCTTCCTTTGTCTTCGCATCATGGTTTCCGCAGGCGGTCGAGTGATCGAGGTCCATCGTTGCTGCTGTCCGGGTGGACTCCTAGGTGGCCTCGGTGCGTGGCTTGGAGGGTCAGGGGGAATTTCTAAGAGAGGTTGTGGGCTCGGTTGGTCGTGTTGTTTTATTTCCTTCCGTTTCCTTTGCATTGAGGCTGCCGCAGGCAATCATGCGATCGAGGTCCATCATTGCTGCTGTCCGGGTGGACTCCTAGGTGGCCTCCGTGCGGGGAGGGGAGGGTTGGGGGCATGTGTTCTTTCAATTGTGTATGCGCTCGTGGTCCAATGGGGAGGAAGCTTGCTACGTCGATGGTGGGGGCTATCTGGAAGAAGGATTTCGAGGTGGAACACTTCGACCTCCCTCCTTTGCGTGGAGGTGGCCGTAGCGGAAAGTTATTCATCGTCTGGTCGGTAAAGCTGTTGGAAATCTCCTAAGATGCCTTTACGTAGGGTGCGTGGGGTGCGGAGTTGCTCGATTCCTCCTCTTGTTTGGATATGTTCTTGTATTGTGTAGTGAGCCTCCACATTTGCATTTATTTCCTTCCTTTGCCTTCACATCGTGGTTGCCACAGGTGGTCAAGTGATCGAGGTCCACCGTTG
>APFE031618399.1:6836-11836 GCA_000404065.3 Pinus taeda | reverse complement strand
ATAACAGGTCTGTGATGCCCTTAGATGTTCTGGGCCGCACGCGTGCTACACTGATGCAGCCAACGAGCTTTTCTTCCTAGTTCGAGTTGGATTTAAAAACTCTGTTTCAAATTCCATCGTGATGGGGATAGACCATTGCAATTATTAGTCTTCAACGAGGAATTCCTAGTAAGCGCGTGTCATCAACTCGTGTTGACTACATCCCTGCCCTTTGTACACACCGCCCGTCGCTCCTACCGATTGAATGATCCGATGAAGTGTTCGGATTGCGTCGACGATGGTGGTTCGCCGCCGTCGACGTCGTGAGAAGTTCATTGAACCTTATCATTTAGAGGAAGGAGAAGTCGTAACAAGGTTACCGTAGGTGAACCTGTGGTAGGATCATTGATAGCAGGGGTTTTCTTTTTTGGTTCAGGTTGGTTGGGTTTCGATTGCAATGTTGTGGGACTGCGTGCTATGTCTCTAGGGGAGCGGGTTTGGTGTTTGGTGGGAACATTGTTGGTTTCTTGTCTTGAGGTAATGCTTGTTTTTTCGTGTGTGCTTGCAAGCCATGCTTGTGCTTGTCCCACCCATCCTTTATTTTTCTTTCCCCCAATGTGTTTCTGCGGGGGGTTCGGAAGCTTGTTTCTTGGGATCCCTTCCGACGACCTATTCGGGCGGGCATGGTTGCTGCGGTTGAGGTGCTCGGGAAATAAGATGTATAAAAAATTAAGACTCATTCGTAGCGGCGGTGCTCGGTCTTTTTTTCTTCGGAAGGAATGGGCCAAGGGTGCGGGCTTCCATAGTTGGTTCTCTCGAAAAGGTGGCAGTGGTTGATGTGTTGCTTGGGTGAGCTTTTTCGCTGGTGGTTTGGTCAAGGGAGTGGTTGTGCGCGCGCTTGGTAGCTCAAACCTTCCGTGAGGGGAAATTGTCGGGGTGGGGCCAGTGGGGGATGGATGAAGAGCGGTTCATCACGTTGGGTTGAACACCCTAGTCCCTCCCAACCGTGCCTCGACAATGCCCTCGCGAAAGGGTTGGGTGTCCAGGTAATGAAAAACCCCTCCCTCGGTCTGAGGTCCATCGGGATCGCAATTTTTCCAGCTAGTGGGCAAGAGGGTGGCAATCTTATCTCGTGCCTTTTCCATTGAGGGAATTCCTCTTCCTCTCATGAGTCACTCCCCTTCTAAGGGAAAAAGAAGTAGTGGGTTGTGTCTTTGTTCCTCCCTTCGGATTGTGGGTTTTTTGTGGGACTTGGTCATTTATTTCTTTGTTTCGTGGTGTGCGCTTTGCGGGAGTCCCTCCCTTTTAGTGGCCTTACACCGTCTATGTATTTGTGGCCCGCGGCTTTTTCCAGCGTTGAGTGTCCGCCCGTGAAAACTCTTTGGAGTTTGATTCTTGACCCCTGTTGAATTTCTCGCTGGAAAGGTTGTTGGGTGTTTTGTACACGAAGGGGTGCAACAGCGGGGTGGGTTTGTTATTAGTAGTCTATTTGTCGTTTGAAGCCTTGTGCCGGGTTGGTGGGTTGTTTACCTTTTAGTGACGTGCTCCGGTTGAGATTTATTTTCTTGGTTGTGGTTTATTTGCTTGGTTGTTTGATTGTTGTTTGTTATGTTGTGAACCTAGAAAGGGTGTTGTTTCGTACATGTAGGTGGGAGGGTGTGAAGAGGTGGGATGCTTTTTGATTGGGTGCCTTGTTCGATCTCTTTCTGGTTAGTGGACATCTACTCGGCATGCTGTTGGGCTTCCCTCTTTTCTTGGGATCTTTGTTTCTTTGGTGTTGTTTTCTTCCCTTCTTCCTTTTTCCCCTAAGCTTCGTGGAGGAGAGGTGGGATTGTTGTGGATTGGAGTTCAGGAAGGACGAAAAGCAGTGCGTGTTCCCTGGGTGGCCACCCTAGTCCTTCTCGATCACCGTCCCCTGCAGTTGCCCCCTTTTTGCGAAGGCGCTGGGTTTGGGATGCTTGTTCTCTGTTTGAGCCTCCCCTTATGAGCTAGTAGCCACGTTTGATATCTCTTGCCTTCGTGTTGTTTTCTTCCCTTCTTGCTTTTATCCCATAGATTTACGGAGAAAAGGTGGGATTGTTGTGGATTGGTGTTCAGGAAGGACGAAACGCAGTGTGAGTTCACGGGTGGCCACCCTAGTCCTTCTTGATCGTCATCCCCTGCAGTTCCCCCCTTTTTGTGAAGGCACGGGGTTGGGGAAGGTTGTTCTCTGTTTGAGCACTCCCCTTGTGAGCCGGCAGACACGTTTGATATCTCTCTTTCTTTCATGTTGTTTTCTTCCCTTCTTCCTTTCGGCCCCTAGGTTTATGGAGAAAAGGTGGGATTGTTGTGGATTGGTGTTGGGGAAGGACGAAACGCAGTGCGAGTTCCCGGGGTGGTCACCCTGGTCCTTCTCGATCGCTGTCCCCTGCAGTTCCCCCCTTTTTTTCGCAGGCACAGGGTTGGGGAAGCTTGTTCTCTGTTTGAAGCCTCCCCTTGTGATCTGGTAACCACAGTTGATGTCCCTTTCTTTCATGTTGTTTTCTTCCCTTCTCCCTTCTGGCCCCTAGCTTTACGGAGAAAAGTTGGCATTGTTATGGATTAGTGTTCGGGAAGGACGAAACGCAGTGCGAGCTCCCAGGGTGGCCACCCTAATCCTCCTCGATCGTCATCCCCTTCAATTCCCCCCCTTTTTGTGAAGGCACGGGGCTTGGGAGGCTTGTGCTTTGCTTGAGCCCTCCCCTTGTGAGCCGGTAGCCACGTTTGATCTCTTCTATTTATTTCACCTCGTTTTCTTCCCTTCTTCCTTCTGGTCCCTAGCTTTATGGAGAAAGGGGGGAATTGTTGTGGACTGGTGTTCGGGAAGGACTAAAAGTAGTGCAAGCTCTAGGGGTGGCCACCCTAGTCCTTCTCGATCGTTGTTCCATGCATTTCCCCCCAATTTGCGAGGGTGTGGGGCTTGGGGAGATTATTCTCTATTCGAGCCTCCTCCTTTGAGGGGGGTAGGCACCTTTGTTTCTCTTTCTCTCATGCATTTTTCCTCCCTTTGGCCCTTGGCCTTGCATTTGTTGTGGGGGGTGCCCCTATTCAGTGTTGTGGCCAATATTTTGGTAATACGTGGAAACGACTCTCGGCAACAGATATCTCGGCTCTTGTTACGATGAAGAACGTAGCGAAATGTGATACTTAGTGTGAATTGCAGAATCCCATGAATCATCGAGTTTTTGAACGCAATTTGCGCCCGAGACCTCGGTCGAGGGCACGTCTGTCTGGGCGTCGCATCCCATTCAAACGCGCTCCCTGCAATATGCTAGGGAGCAGCGAAGCTGGTCGTCTGTGCCCAACGCGGTGCGATTGGCTGAAATACCTCAAGCGATGCTTCGTGGCATGCGTCGGTGAGCGGTGATCTTGTCCCCTTGGATGGGCAGTTGGCGTTAGCTGATGCGGGCTTTGTGTGGCATCGCTCGAACTTGCTTTGCTCTCTCCTGCCCTCCCATCGGGTAGGGCGGATTTAGCTCCAACTTTGCGACCTCAGCTCAGGTGAGAACACCCGCTGAGTTTAAGCATATAATTACGCGGAGGAAAAGAAACTTACAAGGATTCCCCTAGTAGCGGCGAGCGAACCGGGAAGAGCCCAACATGAAAACCGGGCGGCAGCGTCGCTTGAATTATAGTCTGTAGAAGCGTCCTCCTCGGCGGACCTGGGCCAAGTCCCTTGGAAGGGGGCGCCTGAGAGGGTGACAGCCCCATCGGCATGGGACCCTGCCGCATCACGAGGCGTTGTCGGTGAGTCGGGTTGTTTGGGAATGCAGCCCTAATTGGGTGGTAAATTCCGTCCAAGGCTAAATATGGGCGAGAGACCGATAGCGAAAAGTACCGCGAGGGAAAGATGAAAAGGAATTTGACAAGAGAGTTAAAGAGTGCTTGAGATTTCCAGGAGGGAAGCGGATGGAGGCTGTCGATGCATCTCGGTCGGATGTGGAACGGCTCAGGCTGGTTCGTCGCTCGACTTGAGGTGCAAACCAACACGGACTGCTGCATCGTCACAAGCGCGGGTGGATTTCCGCCTGTCGGTTTGCCGCTATGGTGGTCGAGGAACGAAGCGTGCACTCTTGTGGCGGACCGTGTGCACATGCGTGCTCATGGTGTTGGTTGGCGGGCTTTCCATTCGACCTATCTTGAAACACGGAACAAGGAGTCTAACATGTGTGCAAGTCAGTGGGTTTGAAAACCTACGAGGCGCAAGGAAGCTGACAAGCGAGATCCCCTCCCTTGGGGGGGTGCATCGTCGACCGACCTTGAGCTTATGTGAAGGGTTCGAGTGTGAGCACACCTGTTGGGACCCAAAAGATGGTGAACTATGCCTGAGCAGTGCGAAGCTAGAGGAAACTCTGGTGGAGGCTCGTAGTGATACTGACGTGCAAATCGTTCATCTGACTTGGGTATAGGGGCAAAAGACTAATCGAACCATCTAGTAGCTGGTTTCCTTCGAAGTTTCCCTCAGGATAGCTGGAGCTCACGCGCGAGTTTTATCGGGTAAAGCAAATGATTAGAGGCAATGGGGGCGTAATGCCCTCGACCTATTCTCAAACTTTAAATAGGTAAGAGGGTGCGGCTGCTCCATTGAGCCGCGCCGTGGAATCGAGAGCTCCAAGTGGGACATTTTTGGTAAGCAGAACTGGCGATGCGGGATGAACCGAAAGTTGAGTTACGGTGTCGAATTGCGCGCTAACCTAGATCCCACAAAGGGTGTTGGTTGATTAAGACAGCAGGACGGTGGTCATGGAAGTCGAAATCCACTAAGGAGTGTGTAACAACTCACCTGCCAAATCAACTAGCCCCGAAAATGGATGGTGCTGAAACGTGCAACCTATACTCGACCGTCGGAGCAATTGCTTGGCTCCGATGAGTAGGAGGATGCGGGGGTCGTTGAGAAACCTCGGGCATGAGCTTGGGTGGATCGTCCCCCGGTGCAGATCTTGGTGGTAGTAGCAAATATTCAAATGAGAACTTTGAAGACTAAAGTGGGGAAAGGTTCCATG
>APFE031618396.1:0-33633 GCA_000404065.3 Pinus taeda | reverse complement strand
GTGTTTATTTATGTAAATTTATTTTCATCTTTTATATAATATGTTCTTGTCCTATAGCATAAATTGAATTTATTTCTTTGAGGTACCTTTTTTGTAAGGTTGGTAAGATTACATTTTCATCATGTCCAACCTGTCACCCCTATCGGGGGTAACACAATATTTGAACCCAAGGCTTCCGGTTTGAGACGGATAAAACAATATTTGAACCCATTTCTCAGGCCACTACTAATTGAGCTACCCCAAGGGTACATTTCTTTGATGTAAAGTTTGAACCCATTTCTCAGGCCACTACTAATTGAGCTACCCCAAGGGTACATTTCTTTGATGTACTTTACATCACAACTGGGTTTAACATTAATTTCTATTGTAGACTTGGTTAAGGTTTCTTTAATTTTCCATTGCACATTTTTAAAATAATTTAACATTAATTTCTATTGCAGGCTTGGTTAATGTTTCTTTAATTTTCCATTGCACTTTTTTTAAATAATTTACCCTTTTTCTTATCTTTTGCCTTCTTTTTCTCATTTTTTTATTTTACTATTGAATCAAGTATAAAATGTATTCCTAAATTTAGGTCAAATTAATGACTTCACTTCCCTTCTTAAATCCTAAACCTATCTTCTGAGTATTTGAATTGGTTTCCATAGATACTGATGTATTCATTGTTTACTTGGTAATTAAATTGCATCTCTTTGTAGACTTTTGGTTTCTATTTATGTTCTTTCTTTTCTATTTGTGTTATTTCATAATTTTATTTTACTTATGACCAACCATATCTTTTCAAACAATTTTACATAATTTATTTGATAAGAGCAGTTTTAATTAATTACAATGTGTCACAATAAATTACCGAATAAACTACCTCATCTTATAGTATTTAGCTATGCTTTAAGCATTGTTCAAACAATTTTCTTATTGTCATTCATATTCATTCAAATATATAGAGCATTGTAGCATTTTTTAAAGCCCGCTACCATACTCAAATTCATGTCTTTTTATTCAATAACATATTAGAGTAAGTTAAAATTTCAAATTTAATTTGTTTATCACATGAAAATGTGATGATAATTATTTATTTTTCATGTTTATCATTTTATTTTCATGAATGACATACTATCTTCTATTTCTATATACAAATTTTGCTATCATAAATTATATTTTCATTATATTACTGAGAAATATTTTAATTTCCTATTTTTTTATACATGGTGAGGTTTAATTAGGTAAAAAATCATCAAAAATTTAAGAAAATAAAATAAATAATTTTACGATGACTAAATCCACTTTATGTGAATAATAAAATACACAATGCATAACTAAATAGTAAAATTTTAAGTCAATGTAAAGATTTCAAAACTTTAAGCCTTAATATAATGACTAAAACTCTGTTACAAAGAACCAATAATATCACATTATTGTTATTGATGTACAATTTGCTTTCAAAAACTTTGAGAATAATTCTTTTGATAAGCCATTATCTCATAATCGCTCCTAACAAATACATATAGTAATTTTTAATTTTGTTTGCAGTATTTTTTTTTTACATTACATGAATGGATTATAACAATAATCCTATTTTTAATTTCGTTTGCAATAATTTTTTTTACGTTCCTAACCTTTATGTATGAATGGATTATAACAATGATCTTGTCTACCATGATATGAATATAGTTGAAGGAATGATTCAATACTTTTGGACAAATATGGGTAGTGTCACCCTGAAATTATTGCTACTATTGTAAAGTGGACAAAGATCTTGCAACATAATACTATAATATCTATAATATATCTTATCATTCAATCACTCAGGCATTAGCGCAAAGATGCCTCAAAACCTTAAGATAATATGGGTTGTTTTGTTAAATTTGTCCTCTTTAACTTAAGGTTAGAATGTGTAGACTTATGTTATTTCAGGAAACCTTAAGATGTTATTGGCTGTTTTTTAAAATTTGTCCTCTTTATCGTAAGGTTAGAACATCTAAAGTTATGTTATTTCCTATTTCCTTTTATTCCTAACCCATTTCAAATTATCCAAAGCAAGCATTCCCTAATATTCTTTTTCATGATTGACTTTCTTACTTCAATGATATTGTTAGAAAGTTTCCATTGTGTCCATATCCTATAGATTCTTTGTTCCACGTATCATCTTTTACTTCTGCAAGAGGAAGAGAGAGGAAGAGAGTTGATTTTAGGCATTTCCAATACCATAAAATTGAGGTCTAATTTCATTTGGTGAACTAGTTTCGATATAAGAGAAGCTCAAGTTTTAACTTTTCATTTCTTGCACCTTGCAGTAGTGTTCTTTGTAAATTCGTACTACCTTTGTAAATTTAGGTACTGAGGCAAATAAATTAGATATGATGATGAATTGGTTGTATGTTAGTAACTATGAAATTATTTCAATGAGAAATGCATACTATGGAAATGGTGCTAACAAAATGGTATTTAGCAGTCAGAGAAAATGGAAATTTAATGTTGTGCTTGTTCATAAATTAAAACCTCATGTAGAAACTTTTGTTAGAGAGAAAGGAGATTAGTGTTCCCCATGCAATTTTAGGTCTATGAGTGGGGAGATGGGATTTTAGTATCCACAATTCAATAACATGAAGGAAATGCTAAATGTTGGAATGAGAAGCAACATTAATTGTGAAATTGTGTGTATGTTGATTGGGTAGAGTCCTGTGTATTAAGGTCAAGTTTTATGTTATACTTAGGTCAATGGGACTCCTAAGTGCATTATAGCCTCAATACACGGTGAGAGCTCAAGTGCCACTCCTATGTAAAAATACAAAAAGAAGATCTAATGTAAGTAATATAGAGAATAAAGTGTTCTTATATTGCTAAAGGTAAAAAAAAATACACTCGATGAATGCCTTCAAAGAAGGTAAAGGAGGAAGGGAAGATGGCTCAATTTCTCCAAGGTCTATCACCTAAAGAGGATACAAATTTTATTTCCTATGGGTTATTTCTACCATCTGAGGATGAAAATAAAAACTTGTAATAAAGGATCGCCTTGTAGTGTTAGAAGAAGATTTTGTTGATGGAGCTTTTCTCTATCTCAAGGGTGTGACCAGTTGGTGCCTTCAAGGAGTGGAGTACTACCTATTGAAAAGGAGAGCCATGTTTTCAGGGAATGGTACCTTTTCAAGTTATTCATTTGGGAATATCTTAGAGAAGAGTCAAAGACGTGTTATTGAAGACATTGGAAAGGGATATCATAGTGAATACACAACTCCCTTGGGAGAGGCTTCATGCTTGGTATTGGGAGAATACAAATTTTATTCCAACTAAATTAGTCATTCATAACTAGTCTTTTTGGAACAAGATGAGGGGATTTTATATTGGTAACTTCAAAAGTTACATAATGAATATAAGTAGGATTAGGAGTATTGAATCAGATGTTGATATGATCTTAATGGAATAGATATGATAGAGAAACTAAATACCTTTGTGCAACTCATATATACATTCAAACAAGAATGTAGATGAAATATGCATGTCTTGAAAGATTTAGTACTGTTGTGGAATTTTTCTTGTATTTTCCTAGCAATAAATTTTGTTACTTTCTCATGTGTTATTAATTCATTTGGGCTCACAGAGGCAATATCGATGGTCAACAGTGTAGTAGTAGACTAAACACAACTTTTTGAACAATCGTTCGAGGTCTTGACGAGCTTGCATGAGGACCCTAATGTACAATGGCTGGAGACAGAAGCAAATGAGTTAAAGTAGCATTATGATGAGCTCCAAGGCATAGTGTGAACCATCGCGCTCACGGAGAGACTGGAAAAGCTGCAAGTAGCCAAACAGTTGAAGGAAGAGGAAGATGCAGCGTAGCACAAGGAGGTAGTGCTGAAGGTGTGGATGAAGCCCTAGTTGGATGAGGCATATGCAGTTACGACCTCTATTTAAGAAAATCTTGCGACTCTGCAAACAACTCAATAGAAGCTTCATGCCAACAGTTCATGAGAAGTAATCGAGTATATGGTTAAAGAAGTAAAGCAAGAGGCCGCACAATGCACTGCCAGGCTTGCGGTCATATAGGTTGAGTTGGGAGGTCTTCGCACTAAGATCTCTGCACCCAGAGAATGACCTAAGGGCGAGTGACGATGTTTGTGTTGGGGGCTTATTGGGAATGAGATCCCCCAAGGATAGTTTTTGGGCTAAAAGCCCAAGTTTTGGGTCAAATTTTGTAATAAAGTTGTAAAGTCTCCACCTTCTTTTGTCACGAAGCGTGAAGGTGTCATGAGTCATAAAGGGTTGTCCACCCTTATATTGTAAAGTGTAAATTAGGCTGTAAAGATCTACCCATGGCCCGCGGACCATGGGACTGTATAAAAAGAGCTAAGTAAGTAAGCTCTAAGTAGTGATAAGTTTTTAGTGGTAAAAGACAAGGCTTGAAGTCTTGGTAGAGAAGTCTAAGTTTCGGGTCTTAGCATAGGAAGGGGCTCTACAGATGAGTGCATGGAGGCCTAGGCTGGATGTCTGCAGCTGAGTGCGTAGACCCCTATAGCTGTGTGTGCAGGGCGGATAGAGTCTATAATCATATGAAGATATCAATAAAGAGAAGTATTCTACAAATTATATGTATCTATTTCTTGTTAATGCATCTGGTTATATTGCATTTTGGGTTTAATATATAATTTTCATGTGATGCACGAATGTATGTGACTGTTTTAGTTTATCAAATGCAAGTAAGAATATATGTTTACGTGACATTAGCTGTGATAGTTTAATTATATAAGTAAGATACTTAAGATAATTTGGGAATCTGTACAATACATTGTCCTAGAAACATGAAAGCACTTGAACCACAGGTTAGGGCTGCGTGAAGGTCATTCATACCCCTTCGTAGAGGTACCAAAGGGAAAGATAAAGTGCTAGACTAACAGAGCCCTAGAACCCTAGAAAATATCATTTTTATTATATCTATATAGCTATATGTATTATAAATGTTTTAATAAAATTATAAAAAGATATATATATTTTTAGATGTTAAATTTATATGTAATGTAAATAATATTACAAATATTTATCATATATCTATCTTAAGTCTAAATCCACAAAGTGTTGAGGGGTCAAATTTATACACGTGTAAACATTTCCCAAGTTATATACTTAAAAAGAGGGGATCCAATTTCTACATGTGTAAACATTTCTTAAGTTATATACTGAAGAAAAGGTTTACATATTTAGTGATTGATTTGTTTTGATACTTGGTATATTTAGAATTAAAATGGATCTTTTCTCGTTTAATAGAAATCAACTTAGATCCATTTTAATCCTAGATATATGAAACCAGAAATGAATCAAATCTCTTGTCAATTTTTTTTTTCAAATTTTACACTCAAAAAATAATTTATACCTTTACAAATATGATCACACTAAATGTTTAATAAATTTAACTTTAAAATAAATATAAATTGAATATAAAAATTTTCCATTTAAATCTTTAAACCAATACTCTTTCAATTTCTATTACAACTCTTTCTTTTTTTCTCTTTAATAATAATAAAATAACTTTCGAAAATATTAGAAACTTCATTATTTCTTAATTTTTTTTTATAAAAAATCAAATTATATAATATATTATATATATATATATATTATATATATATATATATATATATATATATATATATTATATTATATATTCTTTATTATTAATGTAATATTATAATAAACTTTATATTTTTAATGTATAAAAAATAAAAATAAAATTCCAAGCGGAAAAAGGTCCAAACCTCTTTAAAGTTATATACCCACTAGTAAGGAAAAAACATCTATTCATATTTTGTCTTAATATGTGATGTATCTCCATCTTTTAAAAATTTCAAATGTTTCTCAAGAGTGCCAAAGTTTCATGACAGTCAACATCTTTTCCCTCCAATCTCTGTGGAAACCCTTCGCTTCTGCAACTAATTTGTTCTTTTGTGCCCCTGAACTCTATGAAAACTCTAGGTCATGCAATCTATTTCATATAATCTAAGAAACTAAAACATGCCACTCCCACCAAACCTTTTATATTAATACCACTCTCAACCAATCTCGCGTTCGAATAGCGACGAGTGGAGCAAAATGGGTGCACCTCTTCTTTTGCATTATATCCAACTAAGATGATGTTGATGTTAGGGTTTCAAACTCGAATGGGGTCAGGTAAGAAGAAAGAATTCAATCTCTCTTGAACAATTCCTTCAATTCCCATGGTCATGACTCCAACTAGCCCTGATAGGCCCCTAATGTCGGTCTATTGCGATGATAAGGGCAAGTTTGGAATGGACCCCAATGCCATCACCACTATGTTGCTCATGAAAGGGACTCTTAGTGTTGTTTCCGTTTGCGGTCGAGTGTGTCAAGGGGAAGAGATTCATTTTGAATTAGGTTGGTCTTGAAAACATTTTGTGGAAGATCTTTATTTCTTTTCTCGCAAAGGCATAGTCATATCTTTCATTAAATTTGAAAAATAATAGTGTGTTTACTGTGGTATACTCTGTAGAGAAATAACAAGCTATGGTGTAGAAGCTAGGGAATTTGATATTGAGTGTAGTTAATGCAAGCCAAAACCCCTTTGTAATTTAATGCCCAAATGTAAAGCCACTATGGCTCTAAACCTCCTCTCTTCAAAGGGGTGGGAAACCTCCAAGGACTGCTTTATGTCCCGCTGCAACTTACTATTGGGAGAATTAAACCACTTGAACAACAAACCCATAAATAAATTAAAAGAAACTATATGCCATTCCAACCACCGTGTATTGTTCCAATAAGATTCCGGGGATGTGTTCCTCTATCGATCTTGCTTCGAAGTAATAAAATAAAGGAAAACTTGATCAAGTTCAGCCTATCGCTTGCTCAAAATCATGTACAAAACCATTGAAGGAAATTTATCCCTTCCCAACTATAACTTGCAGGGTGTAATTTAACATAGAAAATAAAACAACCTCTGCACAACAGGGAAAGACATTCCAACAACACAAATATGTGCATAAAATCTAAATTGAACCTTCAAGGGGTGCACATAATATCCAAAATGTGCAAATGAGACAAGCTCCTTCCCAAGATTCCACACTAGACCTCTCGATGCTGCAAGTGAGCTACGGAGGTGATTTTATTACTATTTTCATAGTAACAGGGAAATTAGAACTATTTTTAGGTGTTGTTCCTAAAAACATGGATCTATTCACCAACTTCACTAACATAAACTAATTTAAGCCTTGTTTTGTTCATTACATGGACTAATAAGAAAAAGGCCATTAATTAATACTAATAAATATTTAAATAGCCAATCAAGCATTATTACATGCCATATTCATTAAAATTCCTAATCTGATAAGAAAACTCATGAGGGTCCAACCCCTCTAGTAATGTTTGACCACGTGGTCCTTTAAAATGAATAATGCCCATGAAGTTGAAAACTATTCATGGCTCCTGACATGAGTTCACTAATGGACTTGCCACTTTTCTGTATAGGTGTGGCATTCATCCAAGTGGCATCCTCTACTGGATGGTCCATCCACTTCACTAAGTACTCATAGTACTTCTTTCCTCTGATTTTCTTAATGACCCTCTTCTCTAAGATTTTTTTAGGTTGCAAAATATTTAGTGAAAGAAAATGGTTTTCCCAATTTATGTCTGATTTCTACTGTTGTTTACTACTACTTGCTACTGATTTTGAAGGTTCCAAATATTTATAGAGGTATGAAATACTAAAAATAGGGGAAATTCCCAATCCTAGAGGCCATTCTAATTCATATGCATTATTAGAAAATTTCCTCAAAATCTTGTATGGTCCAATATCTTTCCATTTTAGTTTGTTGTATTCACCTTTTGGAAATATTTCCTTCCTGAGGTGAGCTAGTACCATGTCTCCAACCTCTAAAAAATCTATTCCTTTTCCTCAAATCTTCCTAGCCTTTATACTTCATGCTGTTTTCCTGCAGTTTATGCTTGACTTGCCTATGAATTTCCTACATTGCTGTTGTAAACTCTTCCCCTGCTACACTTCTTTGTTCTACTCTCCCTAGATTCCCAAGTTCATAAATTCCTTAGGATTCATTCCATTAAATTTGAGAGAAAATTCTCTACATTTAGTCTTCACAGTTAGGGAGATGCTCTACATTTTCATTAGTTGAGTTAATAGTTTCTCACGATTCTTGCATTTCTTGCATAATGTTTCATTGTTGATAATAACCATTGTGGAAGATAATATCTGCTCCTTAAATACAAAGTATAGTAATTGTTTTATAACATGCTTCACTGTTGTTCTTTTAATGGTAGCCTCTTCCTCTAACAAAAGTAAGGTGTGATTATAACTAGAGAGAAGAGTTTGTATATATCATATATGTAGATATGCAAAGAGAAATATCTCCATAAATACAATTGGAACATTGATTTGTAGTAAATCTTGTAATCAACCTAGAGATACCTCAAGCAACTATGTTGTAGCTAGTCCCATTAAAGCAAGGATATGAATTGCTATGGTGAAGGGAAACTTTGGCAGAGGGAGGAATTCCGGCACTAGGATAGATTCCTCAATTTTAACTCTTGTACCAAGATAGATTCATATTTTTTATTTTCTAGTTCTTATATTGTTTTCATAATTTGTGGTTCTTGTTAGGATTGGACGGATCAACCATATTACATAGTGAAATTCCATAAATATCTGATAATATGATTAACTGTGGAAGTCTCCAACCACTCAATCTCATAGTAGTTCAGAGGTTCCTCTGGAAAAATTATAATTACTTAAATTCTCACCCATGAAATATATATCCAACTAATGTATAAAGAAGGAAAAAAATTTGTTGATCATGCATCCAGTAGAGGAGAATATAGTGTGAAACCATCTAGAAAGTAATATAGTAGTTGATGTTTTAATTTTATGAATCTTTAGAAAGAAATAAAGGTGAGAACATAAAAGGAAATGTACCGTGTTTTTGAGAATGCCTGTAAGTCCATACGCTTGTCCGTAGATGAACACCAGATATATTATAAATATACAGTAGATGGCTTTTAAAGAGATGTAAGTTTCAACTTTTTAGCAGACTAGCATTGTTCTTGTTGGGATATTAAGATTTCAGTATGCATTGTGATGAAAATTCACATTTTCATTGAATGCCTTTCGACTCGTTTGTTTAAGTCCATTTATGCTTGTTGAGAATGGCTTAAATATCTCATAGTAAGTAGATGTTTGTATATTGAAAACCCATTTTCATTGCACCATGCTTGATAATATGTATGAAGAAATTACATAGTCTCTACATACAATTTATTACTTAAATGGCTTAAAATTAAGAGCATTTAAATGGTTGTTATATGTCAAGCTTGTATCATATTCAATATCTAAATATGTATTATTGACTATCCATACTTCCACCTAGCATGAAATAGAATTATACCACAGTGATTATATGAGTAGACACACATAACCTCTCTAAATCAATTTATTGATAATTTAAGATATTTGTATTCATATTTTTTGTTTATAAGGTGAAGGGGTGTGTTACATAAACCCTTCACCCCACTTTATGAATTGGAAAAGTAAGGGTGTTTCAGTTGATGAATTTCCTTTTGTATTTTCAGAGGGATAAAACTAAAATATGATGCAATAGATTCCAAAGTGAATATTATATGATGTTGAGGACCAACATTACTAGCTACTCCTCTTCGGCTTGCTTGTCTTTGATGAGGAGGCATGGTAGTTGAAGTGAGAGGGTAATTCTAGCCACCCATAATAGGTCTAAGGAAAACTAAATAAACAAATGGATTAAAATGAATCTAGACGGACAAACCAACACACCAACAAGTCGTCTCCTCAACACCCAAGACATATTTTAATATCAAACAACCATTCTCTACATTTAGGCTTGACATTTAGGAATATGCTCTACATTTTCATTAGCTGAGTTAAGAGTTGCTCATGATTCTAGCATTTCCTACAAAATGTTTCATTGCTGATCATCACCATTATGGAAGATAATGACTGCCCCTTAAATACAGAGTATGCTAATTATTTTATAACATGATTCACTATTGTTTTCTAACAGGAATATATTTTTAAAAATGGTTTCTGCAAAGAAATTGAACAACCTTCCCATAAGAGACTAAATAAATTCTAAAGTTATGGCATCGGAGGCAGAGTGCAGTGGGAATGTCCCTTAGCTAGGTGGTTGGGCTGTGTTACATACATGGTCATTGCTCATAGATAATTGTGCCTTGTCTAAATATAAAAAAATAAATTAACTAATGATGGAGCATGCATGCATGCTTGTGCCCCCTACAACCTATATTCATAACATCATCACTCCTCCCAAAGAAAATTATTATTGTGCCTAGCTTCATCTTCTATCAATTCTGCAAACACGTCTTGAGGTATTGATCTAGTGTTATTGTTGTGGTATGAAGGAGAACCAGCTATGGAGAAAACAAGGTAAAAATATAACACACACAAGCTAGGATTCTGAGAGCAATTGACCCAGTTTTTTCTTGCCATCAACTTGGGACTGTCAAGGATGTAACTCATTGGAGGAAGCCAGAAATTTGAATTTTTGAACAACTTTAGTAATTGATTACATGTTTATGTCCACGGGTTATTGAATCCTAATTGTCAAGTCTGCAAATATTTCTATGATATCTTTAGGTTTTTTAGCATTCTTTTCTTTACTATAAATTAGTCCTATACAAAGGAAGCCTCAAATAAGTTTGATTTCAAAAATTGCAAAGCTTCAATTACCTTATGAATCACTTAAGTTTCATTGTTGAATGTTGTCTTCCATTGTTTTGATTTTTATTTGGACACATGCCTTAAGTTCAAGAGCTATTATAGTCCACTATATAAGATAAGATTTTTCAGAACCTTTATTGAAGGTTTGAAACTTTATTGACTACTCAAATTTATCTCGTACCTTAGAGCTAGTTGCTGGCCTCATTGAACATGTCTGTAAGTCAAAAGGAGCAAACAAATCAATGCCCAAGGCATTTTGTGCACACATGCTCCCCATCATCTGCTTGATATGGCTGAACCTTCACTGATTTGATGTGAAGGTATTGATTTTTCTGGTTCTTTGAATCCTTGTTAATAATAATAATTAACATTTACAAATTTAAACAAAGTCTTTCGGTAGAAATCACATCAGATATTTTTTTTTTTTAGCTGGCGCGTTTCGAACCAACAAGTGTGGTTCATCATCAAGATTGTTAATTTAAGTATACTGACATTTTTTTGGATATTGTCTGCTTTTCTATGTTATTTTTTTTAACATATTTTGAATACTCGGAGATGTGTATCGTGCACTTGTTCACTTGTTAGTGCTTGGAATGTTGGAAATAACTGGAAACATAACTTTGTGCATTAAGGAGAAGGTATTAGAATATGGATATTTTAATGATCTAGTATTTCTTTTGTTCGAATGGGTAGGCAGTTAATAACGAGGCATCTCTGTGTATCAAATAATTCAAAGTCCTGAACTTCTTGTTAACCTTCAAGATTATGATTCTTCTCTGGATATGTGGAGCCTTGGTAGTATGTTTACTGGAACGGTAAGCAACAAAACATTGTCAAGAGAACACATTTAATTATCCACACAAATGCTTTGCATGAGTAACTTTCCCTTTGTTACAATAGTTATTTTAAGTTTTATATGTTGTTTTGCTTATGAATTTTTATTGATTTATTTATTGTTGAAGATCTTTCGTAAGGAGCCATTTTTTTATGGGCATGATAACCATGATCAATTACTTAAGATATTAAAGGTGAGCCTTATATGACAAAGAAAATTTCTTATATTTTTCATGGTTTTCATTCTCCTTTCTTTCATTATTTTGACATGTTCTACAGACATTCTGTGAAGAATCTTAGGGATAATTTCTAGGTCAATAATGTAAATTTTATAGATCTATGTTTTAAAGCTCCTATTGGTATGATTCCCTGGCTTTAAGTTAATCCCAATTTACTTTTATATCATGCAATGATTTTGACATTAGTTTGGCGCAAAAGTAACAACTAGTAGAAATAGATATTGAAGTAGTTCACACTTGCAATTTATTGCTTGATATGATCTAAAGTCTGAGATTGTACCTTTGTTATGAATCAAAAACTTGATATTCAGAGCACAAAAGAGAGGGTTGAAGAAAAAAGGAATAATGTTCCATTGTTATACTTCATGTGATATTATATTTACATGCAAAAAATATTGTGTGTTTCTTTGACAAATCCTTTTCCAAATATTTTCAAAGAAATGGGTCTTATGAAAACTTTACAGCCAAGTAATTTGAATGCATAATGTATTCTATTGGTTTCAATTTAGGGTCCTCATTATGAGAACCAAAAGCTGTAAAGCCTTCAAAATATCCAGGAACTCTTAGATATATTGTAGTTGTACTACAATGAACATTGAATATAACCTGAGAAATGCTCCATAATGTAACATGAAACCATAGACGAAGGGCATTGTATATTTCATCCTCTCCCCATAAAGAGTCGCTTGGGACTATGCTAGAGATAATTCACCAGAGCATTGGAGTAGTATTGGTTGTATTATCAAGAGATAAGACAAGTAACAATTACCAGAATCCCTACTTTGACACTCCTAAATTTAATCACAGGTTCTAACCATGTGAAACCTTGCCTTTAGGTTCTCTAATATAAGCCTAATTAAGAGAACTCTAGAGTGTTATTGTCCCCTTCCTTAGACAACTTTGGGGAAACCCTCGAGCAGTTTCCTCACATTCTGTGAGTGGTGCCCAATGTAAATGATGTTGGTAGATGTGTGCCAACCCTCAAGGGACCCGAGTGGATTACACCTTGTGATATTCGAGGTCATTATCGCTTTGACATTGCAAGTCAAACCACTTGAACTAACCACTGGGGCTATAAAAGAATGTTATATATATATATATATATATATTGTCTTTTTTCTCCAAAAAAAGCCTCATGAGTATTTTTTTCTCCAAGGAGAACACTTCGTGTATATCCCTTCAAGTACTTTTCCATGATCCATGGATGGTAAATTGGCTAAAGTAGTGCCACTAATTAGAGAGCTTACCTGCTAGGGAATGCGAGACTCGAATCTGTAACTTTCCCAACTTTTGGTAAGAGATGTCACATTTGTCTCACGACAGCTTTGCATACATGCCTTACATATCAGTAAGCTAATTTAAAAAAAAAAATGAAAGCACATATGTTAGAGATTTCAATGCAGACTCTGAAAGTTATCTACATATCACAAAACCTGTGAGCTGTGTCAACAAACAGATATTGTTCATGTATATATAAAACAAAAATACATCATTGGAGAAGTCTGTAGAGAATTTTGTAGCTAATATTCATGAATGAAATCATTTGCATCCCACGTTGACAAATGGAAATGGTCCAATTACCTAGACCCATCCCTAATGCCTCTTTTGAAACGTCGTCAGCTACATTGTTATTGTCCCTATATTGTGAGACAAAAGGGTCTCTCTCCCTCTCTCTCTATGAATCATTTGGAGAGAAATATATATATATATATTTCTCTCTCTCGAAATCATATGGAGACAAACCCGCGAACTCTATCCCACCCAATAGTTGTTTGTATACATGCTCGAATTGTTCTGACTTTCCTTCTAAGAATACGGTACGGTAATACTCAGAATTGAGTTCATGGCCTTTTCTTTTCTTAGGGAGAAATTCTATGCATAAGATTTGTGAAAATGTAATGAGCAAGGTCATGGGAAGAAGAAGCAATGGAAGATATGTATTTTGAAAACTAGAATGAAGAGTGGGTAGGAGATTCCTCAAATTTGACATTCAATGAGGGTTGTTTTTGCATGCGTAAAAGAATTATCGAGTTAAAATAGTGAGCTCTAATACCACTACTAGCTAGGATGAATAACTCCATGCTTAAATGAATTTATTCAACTCATAGCATACATATATACAAGAGGAATTGACCTTTCGTTTCATATTCTTAAGAGCTCCAAATGACTCTTCTTATTCACCTATGACCCTTCATATTTCTCTTAGATTAATACTTACAAAGTTATTCACAATGTACCTCAATCTCTAAGGATTATGTATTTAACATTTCCCCCTTAATTCAAAGGGGTTTCTTTCGAGTCAAAGCATCGTTCTCAACATTTCAAACTTTTCTCTTCCAAGTGCTTTGGTGAAGTTGTTTGCAATTTTCTCCTTTGAGAATCAATCTCTCAAACAAATTATTTTTTCTTCTAGATGGTATTAAAATAGATGGTACTTAGTGTTGATGTTCTTGGTTCGATAAGGGATTCTATGATTCATGGCCAACTTTACTACATAAGTATTGTCAACCAAAAGAGTATAGTGTACATGTTTCTCCTAAAACTTTTATAGGTATTTTCCTGAGCACATAATCTTTTTGAAACTTTCACTTCTTTCTTCCCTCCCTGCTCTCAGAAGATTTTTGAATTTTGTACTTCTCACTTCCACTCCTTGCTCCCAATAGACTTAAGCTAGATCCTTTAATTTCTAGGCTTAAAATGTGAGAAAGATCATGGACAATATAACTACCAATGGGTTCCAAAATAAACTCAAGGAATGGTAAGACTAAGAACTACATAGGCGATCCAGGGAACTCCATGCAAACAAGATAAGAGAGTTGGGAAATTCAACATATTTAGAAACAAAAATGTTTTTCCTTAGGGATCTAGTTGTTATCTCATGTGAAACCTTGAGGATTAACTTATGAGGTGCCTTGAGTGGAACTGTTGTGCTTGTTACTATTAGATAGAGGACTTTTAGTTTCTATATCCTCTAAAATATGGATTAAAAGGTCTGTAATTAGGCGTAGACTTCACAATTAAGGGCATATTAGGCCTGATGATAGTGTTGGCAAGACAATCATGACCAACTCAGGGCAGTGAGTGTCGTGGGAAATAAAGGATGAGGGGGATGGTGTGAATAAATGAATTCTCTACTAAACTCGACCAAAGAAAAGATCCACTATCCTAGTTGTTATAAGTATTCATTACCAAGTGTATTATAAATAGGTTCAACAAAGCATTAACATATGAGGCTACATATGGCATGCCAATAATGGCTTCAGCCATAAGGTTGAGAAACCACAAGAAAATCTTTCAAGAGATTGTGGATGTGAGCCTTGGTGCCATTTTAGGAAAATCACATGCATATCATTGTCTTCTATTCGAAAGTACACTGTCAGGAAGAAACTATAGCTTTTGTCTTATGTCTGTGTGATGTGGATTCTAATTCATAAATTTCACCCCTAGAAGAACCAGTCTAAGGGATGAAAAAACTTTGCAAAGACTTAAATTGTGAGTAGAGAAGCATGTTGTTTCAGTTGTTGCTTCCTTATATTTGAAAAAAACCCATGGATGACCCTGCTGAAGCATCCATGCAAAATTCCTGACAATGTCACATACTACAAGCCTTTTCTTACATTAATATTTTTGCTTGGAAATATTTCAATTAGAAATGAGTTCCATTATGTGATTCAAGATACATGCAATCTCTTTTCTTCTCACCATGGTTTTAATTATACATAATTATTCCATGATGTTTTAGTATCCCAATAAAATTTTGGGTTGATAGGAAAATCTGTGAATGCTTCTTATGGTGCTATTTGTTTCAACATAGAGTTGGTAAAATTAATATATTCTGTCATGCTGAAGCATATTCATCAAATCTAAGGCTTGTGTGTGGCTTGGTGAAAACAAACTTCTAACTTATGTTAAGTTTGAAATTAAATGGTGGATTTTACTGTTATGTATTAAGGCATGGAATATGTAATGCGACCGTGATAAATTCCAACTTAGGATGTATGATAAATTTCAAATTAGTTACGACATCTGAGATGCAATTGAGATAAAGTTCAACTTAATTAGGGTATCCGAGATTCAACTAAGATAAATTTCCAACTTAGTTAGGGTACTAAGTTTCCATCAAGATAAATTTTAACTTTAATTTGTGAAACTCCAAGCATTTTTGATGAAAAGGTTTTAAAATAAGTTTCTATGTTTCAAAATGGTCATACAAGTAGTGGCGTAATGTTTGGTTTGGGAATGGCCCCGTCAGTCTTGGGGATCCATACTAAGTTCATGGCCATATGGTGAGAGATGTCCCATTATTAAGTGCATCCATATAATGGTTTTTTTATAAGTGAAATGAGTTTGTGGAGTTAAAATTACAACGATGATTAAAGTTCCAGGTTCGAAATGAGTAGGCATATCAAATCACATGGAAACATGCATAGACAAATTTCATGTGTGGGCCTTTCATGTATTTTTATTCCTCACTTTTCCATTCAAGATGGGGTGAAAAGAAGAGAAAGTGTGTTTTTTTCTTAGTCATAGTTATAAGTGAACACATTAAAAACATGGGAATTTCACTATTAACTCCAAAAAAGGTAAAATCCAGTTCATGGCAAAGCAAAGGAAAGTGGGAAATATCGACAAAAACAAATGAAATATGGTATGGAGAACCTCAAGTAAACTTATAGTATATACTCTCATTAGCCGTGAAAATGAAAAGAGAAAGCTAGTACGGAAAAACACAATTATAAATTTAGTATATATATGCCCATAAACCATCAAAATGCATAGAGAAACCATTGAAACATGTGAATTTAGACATAATTTAGTTTAGATAACTTTAAACTTTAGTTTACTTCTAAAATTTTAAATATTCTTGATATTACTTTGAGTTTACATCAAAGAGTTGAGAACAACTTAGAAAAAAAATTAAACAGAAGGGAGATAAATAAAGATCACTTTATTTTTAATAGCTTTGCATTTTGTTATCGTGGTTCCCATATAACAATGAATGTCCGAGGCACAACAGACTTAAAAGTTGAAATTAATTGATGTCACTGTCATGGGCTATTAAAGCTTCTGTTTTCAAATATTACTGAAAACTAAGCTAAGCTTCTGTTTTCTCACACCCCTTATTTATAGTACCTTCAAGATTAGTTCTAATATGAAGAAATCTATTAAACTACAAATTCTCTCTTCTCTCTCTTCCCTCTACTTTTGCTGGGTGGGGATATATATTTTGAGGGTCCAGGTATACAACACATAATGGTCTGATTTAAGTGTATTTAGTTCTCTCACTGAATTTTATGTGATAGTTGAAGGAATACAATTATTTACCATTATTCTAATTCAATCATGTCATAGTTCTTGAAGATGAAAAATTTGTATTCCTTGCCCAAACCAAGTGAATTTTACATGTTTTTATTTCTGCAATCATCATTTCAATTAGTCACTTAGAGCTTTTCTATTGCTTTTTTTATTTCAACTAACATTTGTTAGGATTGGATATGCTCTATTTCGGACTTGTTAACATTTCTACTTTTATTGCTTGCCTAATTTTCCTTTTGAGGTATTATATCATGCTTACTTTCTTGTTCTTTAAATATTTTCTCTTTTAAGTAGCCCACTTCATATTAGAGGGAATTCCTATATGAAATGTATCATGGACTGCAACGATTTCTATATATGCTCAACATGAGCGTGGCAATAAGGCTTTGAAACTCTCTTGGGGGTGAAATGTTTGGGACAAGAGCCGGTGCAAAAGAGTGTACCTTCAAAAGTATACCTTTTTCCTATTCCAACCTAACAACCCTAAAACATGGAAATATGGTTCATTCTTATATCATCAGGACTGGATTGGACATAACTCTTCATGCAAAATGACCTTGTTGACATGTATGGAAAATGCAATAGTAGAGTTGATGTGTTTCGTGTGTTTTAAGAGAATGTTTGCTCAAGCTTTTGTTTCATGGAATGAAATAAGAGTGGGATGCATGCTAAATGATCATGGCAAGGAGCACCTAAAACTATTTTGTCAAATGCATCTTGTGGGTATAGAGCTAGATGAGTTCACTTTATCCAGTGCTCTCAGGGCATGTGTGAGCCTTACAGATGTAGGACAAGGTGAATGCATCCATAGTTGCATAATCAAAACTGGCTATGAGTCGAATATCTGGGTTGCGACATATCTTCCTCATATGTATACAGATTTTACAAGCATCAAGTCTTCTTGTAAGGTTTTTAATAAAATGCTTGAATGCAAATTGATTTCATGGACTACCATGATTACATGATATAACCAAAATGGGCACTCGGAAGAGGCATTGAAAACCTTTGGCCAAATTCTACAAGTAGGCTCAAAGCCAGATCAATTTAGTGTTTCCAGTGTGACTCGTTCTTGTGCCAACCTAGAAGTACTAGAAATTGGAAAGAAGGTACATTATTTTTCTATCCAAAGTGGGATCACATATCTCTGTTTCAAATGCCATTGTTGACATGTATGCAAAGTGTGGAAGTTTAGGAGATGCAAAAAAGTATTTTCCAGAAAATGTGAATGTGAGTTGCCTTTTGGAATGAATGATTTCTATATTTTCACATCATGGATATGGTAGGAGGCTCTCCAACTCTTCATCCAAATGCAACAAGTACATCTGAAGCCAAATAATATAGTTTTTTATTTTATTTTTTATTTTTTTTATTTTTTTATGTCAGTTTGTAGTAGCATTGGATTAGTGGATGAAGGGTATAGGCTGTTCGATTCCATTGATTGAGATTATGGCATTACATTAACAATGGAGCATTGTGTGTGTATGGTTGACCTTCTTGGTCGTGCTGGAAAATTGAATGAGGTTGAAGATTTAATATATAAAATGTTGTCTCACCGAAATTCTCTGGTATGTTTGACCTTGTTGTATACTTGTAGAAACCATGGAAATGTTGATTTAGGGAAACAAGAAAAAAAACATATTCTCAAGTTGGAATCACAAGATGCTCTAGCATATGTGCTTTTGTCCAATATATATGCTACAACTAGAAGGCGGGATTGTCTCACAAATGTGAAGAAAAGGATGAAAGAGAAAGGATTGAAAAAAGTAACCATGAGACAGTTGGATTGAGGACAAAGGTAGGGTTCATAGTTTCATTGTCAAATATAGAAGGAACCACAAATAAAAGTGATATATGAGAAGCTAGAGGAATTAACCAAGTTGATGAAGGAGGAAAGTTATGTGCCTAATACAAACTTTGTTTTGCACGACGTAGAGGATGAGAAGAAAGAACAATTTGTATCCGATCATAGTGAGAAATTAGCAATTGAATTTGGGCTTATTAGTATTCCTGGAGAATTCCTATTCGAATCATCAAGAATATTTTCATTTGTGGCTATTGTCAAATTGCTTCCAAACTCATTTCCTAAATTGTAGGGCGAGAACTTATTGTGAGGGATGCCAGTCGATATCATCATTTCAAGGATGAAATGTGTTCTTGTGGGGATTTTTGGTGATACTAAAATAAGAGACAATTATATGTATGTGATTCCATCTTAGAAAGAAAACTGATTGATTCCTAATCTCTAGCCTCTTGCATCAACAATGTATACTCCAAGTATTGGAAGATGATCAACACTAGATTAACAAAAAGTTGATCCTTGACCTTGCTACATTTAGGATCAAAGCCCAACCAGTCTTTATGAGAAGACATGGGTAATGTAAAATTGTATTTGCTTGGTAGTGCGAGCCCTACTATTGGAAAGCACTATTTTGATCTAGTTTCATGCCCCACTATTCTCTTTTATTTCTAGTATCTTGTTACCTAGAGTCGAAGGACACAATTACCATTACAGAAGATAGTTTTTCCCAAATTTTGTTTCTTTGCTTCTGTTTATCAAACAAAACATATAGCAACAAGACTTGTTGTCTCTAGATACAATCTTAGGGAAGGTATTTAACTTTTGAAAGATTGGATACTTGCTTGAAGAAATATCACAAAATGGTGCTACATGTTGATGGGATGTAGGAAATGGATTGAGTGTTAGGTGAAGCCTTTCACACCCTTGTAAGATCACCAGGCTAGTCCAAGAACTTTTCCACTAGAAAGAGCTCCTAAAAGCTGACCAATTTTACTATGTACAAAACATGCATTGATATATAGACCATTTCAGTGGTTGGAATGAGTAATGAATGCCAGTTTAAAGGTAACTTGCAATATCCATCTCATTATTTTAGTAATCGATATTCTTTGGGAAAAATATCGAAGTGTTTTTACCTCTAATAAAGGTGTTGGAGAATTGACATTCAGCCATAGAAACTTCACTTGTAAAATATTTTCATTATTTATTTTATATAATTTATTCATATGATATCAAATTTTACGATATGTATTGTAATATATCCAAATTTTCACTTTGTAGATGCCTCAGATTTAACACATTCGTTGATTCAATAGTTTATGGAGGTTACTAATTTTTTATCCTACACTTTTGCAAAAGGAGCAAGAGTAGTTGTTAGGGAGGAAAAAACAGGGTTTCATTTTGGCCAAGATGAATCCCCTACTTGGCTTAATCATAAATGAAAGCTTATGAATATTAGGGAAACTATTTCTTATTTGGGCGGGTCTTTGGTAAATAGTTTCAAGTATTGATTATTGGAGATGGATAATAACCAGTTTTATAAAAGAAAAATTCATAAATGAAAGCTTATGAATATTGGGGGCACTATCTCTTATTTGGGAAGGTCCTTCGGTAAATAGTTTTTCAACTATTGATTATTAGAGATGGATAATATCCAGTTTTAAAAAAGAAAAATTCAATCTTGTAGTAATATTAAACTACTGCCTTCCAAGAAGATTGCAATTGTTGATCAATTTCTAGCTTCCTTCCAACACGATTTGAATTGTTGATAAATTTCTAGCAATGGGTTACGTTGGTTTCTCTATCTTTTCTTCTTGTCAAGTAGCCTATAAAATGCTGGAACATGTACTCCAAAAGTTTGATTGGGCAAGCAAGGTGGGGTAAAAATGATTGATATGGTGTCTTTGCATCTTTTGTAATTGCACATTACCAAGTGATCAAGGGCAATTGGACATCCGCAACATTAGTAAACACATGATTTCCATTGTTCCTTTGGATTTCTGTAACATCTCTACAAAATTTTCATTTTTTTGGGATTCTCCCAAATGCTGATATACTTTGTGCCTATAAATATTTCCAATGTTATGGGATATTTATTTTAGTGTAACTTTCTTCTTAAATTTAACCTCCTTGGTACATGCTTAGAAGATATATAGAAATGCAAATTTCGATTTTAATTCACTTTCCATATATTTCACTTGCTTATTGGCTTCCACATTCCTACTTCTATTGACATTCCTTTGCACCTCTCGGTGAAATTGCTAGTTTTAAAATCAATGCCTATTAATGAAATTTCAAGGACTACCATAACTCTCACATAATTCTTTAAAGGGTGCTAGCTAAATGGTAGAGGACGTTCTTTATAAGCAGAAGATTAGTGGTTCGATTCCATTGTGTCTTAATATGAATTAAATACTTTGAATATTGGCTTATTTCAATGGTGATATATTTTTCTAGATTCATTATTTTATATTGTCTCTAAATAGATAAAAGTGATGTATTATTATCTTTCAATGTAATTTTTTATTGTCTCTAGAGAGACAATACTTAGGATCAATGACATTGTGTCTTTAAAGACAATATGTCTTGAATTCCAAATATTGTCTCTAGAGAGACACAAATGAAATTGTCTTTGGAGAGACAAAAATGCTTTTGTTATATATTGTCTTTATAGAGACAATATTTTAAGAAAATTCAATTTGAGACACCCACATAAATACAATATTTAAGATGATACACAAGTTTTCTCTTGTCTCAAGTTAAGACAGTTTACCCAAAAGTTGTCTTAAAACCCCCTTTTGTGTTGTAGTGAGACGTAGTTGTGTTTATTGCTCTGCGAGATGCAACTTGCACACATTAGCCATTTAAGAAATTGTCCTCGATGAAGATGGAATGTAAATGGTTCCCAATCATCCTTTAATGGATATATTTTTCTTTTTAACAATTATTAATGCTTCTCATCACTATGACTATTGATCTCCTTTATATAATTTGTAGAGGCACGAAAGCCTAGCAGTTGTCGGCGAAGCTATTGTAGCACAGTGGAAGCACGGTCGAAAAGTGAAACTTATAGAAGGGACAAGCATTTGAGAAATGTGTCAAAAAAAGAGAATCAAAGTGTTCAGATTAGAACTCAAAAATATTAAGACGGAGAATCAAAATGTAGAGGAAAAATATGAAATGCCAGATATAAATCTTAACCATTACTAAGAATATGAAGAAACCAATGTAATACTGAAGCGACTAATGCCAGTTTTGATATCTTTCTCCCATAAAAATTTTAAGCTTTGGGAAATTAAAATGGAGGGACTACTTGGTTCAATATATTTATGGGAATTTTTTCAAGAAACTTCTATAAATCCCCGAGAATGGAGATAAGAGTATAGGTTCAATAACAGTAGTTCTTATTATATCAACATTAGATGAAAAGATTTTTTCTAGTATTTTGCATGAATTTGGTGAAGTAAAAAGTGCAAATGTATTTTGTGATATTCTGGAAATTAAGTAGAACATGAAGTGGAGTAAAAAAGCTAAAGTTGATGAAGGTGTTGTTAAAAAATGTGATTGTGTTCAAAGCATCATAACGGGGATCAAGATTGAAAGTATGTATGTATATCACAATAGAGTAACATGTGATAGTAATGGAAATCCCTATGATGCAGCTTTTAATGATGAACGTGCAACATTTTATGAACAGTTAAACTTTTCAAATGAGTATTGGTTACAAATTATACATGAGAAAAAACTTGTAGATGATTTATTAAGTGGAAGAGTAACTATGCTTGAAGATAAATTGGATTAGAAAGAATGAAACTGAGTACAAATACTGTAATGTAGAAAAGAACGAAGATTTGTCAGAAGAAGAAAAGGTTGGAAAGAACCCGAACTATGATGATTTCTAAAATCTCACTAATGTTTATGAGTATACTGGTATTGGTAGTAGCCACGAAGAAGCAACATAAAAAGAAGAATATAACTCAATTGTAATGCCAATTGAAAAATACTTAAAAAAATTCATTGATGGAAGTGGATTTCTTGAAATGAATTAGAAACATCCTAGTTGTAACAAGGAGCAATATATAGTGTCCATGATCTCTAGTAAGAAGAAGAAAAAATAATTTTGGAGCAACAAGTAAAAGAATTTTTTCATCAATATATTGTATCAAAGAAAGTTAAAATGGAATATTTAATTCATGCTTTTAAGCCTCGCTCAGAATAAGACCAGGAATCGAGTTAACATAAAGGTCATGATTAAGGGGAACTGTCAAAATAATAATCACACCCATTGTTCCCACGAACGATGATTATTCTAGATTATTATTAAAATTTAATAATCCACAAGTTTAAGTAGAAAATAAATGAGAGTTAGTAAAATCCCTATATTCCTCTAGGGGATTGATGTATAAATTAACGTAACTAGGGATTGATGTATAAATTAACCTAACTGGAATGTATTGTGTAAGCTTCCATGTTTAGTATTCTTCTTTGATACTCATGAATTTGATGCTCTGATTCTTTTCTGTGTGAGTTTAAATTTAACTCTGCTCCGTACCTTGATCACCATGATCGACCAAGGACGTTGATTGGAACTGCAGGTAACCCTAAGGCTTGGCGAGAGATTCCTAATGTTGTGTAGGGACCAGTAATTGATATAGTACTGGTCCCACCAAACCACCATAAATTGAGACTTTTGAAACCAATATTTAAACAAAAATAAATAACATTAGGTATAAATAAGTATTAATTTATGTCCAAAATTTCCCCATACATTGACTGGGCCCACAACTGTCCATAAAGAGTATTTTACTACTTAAGACTGCAAACCATATTGACCCAACTAGAAAAAAGCTAAAGCCATAAAGGCTTCCAAAATGGTCTATTCCAGAAGTACAAAGCAACAGTCACTTCAACACCCACTCATCAGAACTACAGCTTTGCATCCCAAATAAATATGCCTACCTGCACATAATAAAAGGGTATGTCAGCCATAACTGATGTGTTGTTCAACAACTAAACACCCTATGTTCAATAAATGATACCCAACCCAATAACATTTAAACCCATGTTTTTCAATAAATGTCACCCAGACCCAATAACTACAATAAATGACACCCAACTCACTCTATTTCTCATTAAAACAGATCAAAGCACATGGATCAACAAATAACCAATTCCCAACCATTAGATCACATCAAATTAAATCCAGACCACACATTCAAAATGAAGGCATTGCAATCCATGTGCATCCATGTCCACCAATTAAATTCAAGTGCCAAAAACTATAAAAGAAGTCCATCCATTGTTGAAGTTGCATCTTATGCTTTCAAACTATTCAGCAAACTTGAAGACAACATCACTAAACAGTTGCCAATATGTCCAGGTTAGTTATATCAATTACCACTCATTCTTCTTATAGTTCTGTTTTCATTGTTTTCATTTATCAGATTTCTTACATGATCTATCTGGCCATAACAGATAGAAGGATACCTGGATGGTTTCACAAACGACCATTGAAAGTCATTATTCTTACAGTTATGTTTTCATTGTTTTCATTTATCAGAGTTGTTACATGATCTGTCTAGCCATAACTGCTAAAAGGATACTTGGATGGTTTCACAAATAGCCATTGAATGTCATTGTTCTTACAATTTTGTTTTCATTGTTTTCATTTATCAGAGTTCTTACATGATCTGTCTGGCCATAATTGCTAAAAGGATACCTGGAAGGTTTCACAGACAGCCATTGAATAAAAGGTAGGTTCTAAATACAACTATTTAGAAACGTTAAACCATTCCTTAAAATAAAAAAAATGAATGCCTTCAACATACTTAATTTTTTCAGTTCAATTTCCTAAAACCTTTTATGACTGATAAGTCCATTCCAAGGCTGATCACAGCTGCAAGTTGTTTCCAACATAGAATTTATGCCTGGAATGGTGGCCATGGAATGTAATGAAGAAGTTGCAGTACTGAGACATTTTTGGCAATGCCCAAAAAAAAAATGGAAAATGATATTGGAAACAACTGTCGTAGAATCCTACTTGAATCCATATAAAGTTGCTAAACTGATGAACATGCAAGAAATTGAGAGACTACGAAGTAATTTGTAATGAGAGACTACGAGGTAATACAATTCAATTTCCTGTAACATACATGTTGATAATTTCCTGTAATAAAGGAAAAATATTTTTGTAGAAGTATTAAATCATAATTTACAAATATTCTAATGTCTAAATGCATGCAATAATTTTACAAGTTGTTGCATCTATGGCAAAAGGAGGTTACTCTGCTCATACAAGGAGAAGTGGCAGGAGAGTGACAAGTGGTGCACAACTACGATGCACATCATCTGATGAGGATAGGACAGCTGATGTTAATGCCAAAAATGCACTAGGGAACATTGTTGAGGATGACCATGTGATAGCAGCTGATGTTAACATGCCATCAACCATAAAACCACCATCAACAACAGTCCAAGGAGTAAGCTCAACTAAAAATATTAGTGCTATAAGAGGATGGACAAAATAACAAATGTTAGTTGCAAGTGACGACATAGAGTTTAATGGATACTCAGTTCAGGTATCTACAAGAAAACACAGTATTCCTCCCTCATCAATACATTATCGGATAAATAGACTAACTTATACAAAATGTAGAGGGCCTCTTATAGTTATGATTGAGGAGGAGGAGGCCGCGGTGGTTGAATGGTGTAAAGAGATGGCCCAACTGGGACATGGGCTAGAGTTGATACAACTCAAATCAACAGTTGCTTAATCTATCAAGGGAGGCCAAACCCATTCAAAGATGGGTTTCCTGGTAAATCATGGTGGTTTGGGTTTAAAACAAGGCATCCAAAACTTGTATTGCATACTGTTGAGGGCCTTGACAGAGATAGAGCATTAAATTTGCGCCCTGCAATTGTGCAAAAGTTCTATGACACACTTTCTAGTGCTTACGATAAACATTCTTATGGAGCAGACCATATATGGAACTGTGATGAAACAGGTTTATAGGCAGGGAGGAATTGTGGCATGTAGGTAATTGCCAAGAGAGGGAGCCAAAATGTGCCAAAGCTTTTTCCCAAGAGTAGGGAGTGGATAACTATTTTATGTTGTGTCAATGCAATTGGTACAATCAATCCCAGGATTTTATCTATTCAATGGTAAAAATCAACTGAAAAAATATATATAGAACTGTGAACTAGGTGCATGCATGGATGCACATCCCCATGCATGGATGACTAAAGAACTGTTTCTAAGTTGGCTTTTTCAGTTTTCTACATTGGTACCAGGTGGCGTCTCGCCTAATAACAAACACCTTTAAATATTAGATAGCCATGGGAGCCACATGGTTGTATAAAACATCGAGGAAGCAAACAATTTAGGCATCGACCTGTTGACATTGACCACTCATACCACTCACAGACTACAACCCCTTGATGTTAGTGTGTTTGGCCCTTTCAAGAACTATTTCAGGTCGGAGCGCGTTGCATGGATGACAAAGAATCTAGGGGTTGAGGTGAAAAGGTTTGAGCTAGCAGAGCTTGCAGGTAAAGCTTTTAACAGGGCTTTGACACCATCAAATATCAAGGTTGGCTTTACGAGGACAGGAATCTGGCCACTGAACTATGATGCTCTTATGCATGATACTGGTTGTAGCCAAGCATTTCATGTGGATGGTCAGGAAGAAAGGAATGCCCAAACAGATTTTGAAGTGCAAGAAGTAGATGACCAAGATGATGTTGTTGCAGCTGGTAATATGGTTTTCCTATCTCAAGGACACTTATATGCTGAAGATGATGAAACTATATGTGAAACACAATATAGCAATGAACAAATTCGTAGTAACATGGAGATCGTTCCACCAACTCAAGAACATGAAATTCCTGTTGCTGATATTGTAATGATATTGTTGAATATGCAGTTGACAATGACCAATTGACATTGCCAAGCCAAGTAACCCCACCTTCATGGCTAGCAGAAGCAATGATCAATATGAATGCACATAGTTTCTCAGCAACCAATGAAGAAAGCATGAACATGCCCTCACAACTAGCAGAATTGAACAATGAAATTGTTCATTTTTTTATGGACAATAGATCAATGGAAGAAGATGAAGGACATAATGAGGCATCAAATGAAGATAATGATATAGTTTAATTAGTTCCAACAGATACTGGAAGGGAAGTACCAAACAATTACATGCGGGTGGGAGGGGTGGAGAAGACACTTGGACGGTTCCTAAAGCTACCAGTAGAGAGAGTATCAATGAAAAAAAAGAAAGGTGCACTGGGTAGTCTTCGTTTGGGCTGAAGCTCACAGTTACTCACCTCAGAGGACTATATAAACCTGTTAGTTGAGTATGAAAAAAAGAAATTTGAAATGCAATAATTAAAACAAAAGAAGAATGATCTAGTCAAGGAGAAGAAGGCATCAAGGATTGTTGCAGCACAATGTCGAGCAAATGAAAGGATTGAAAGAGATAAAGCAAGGCAAGTTAAGGACCAACAAAAGCAAATGGCAAGACAGGAAAAGAAAAAACAAAAGGCACAACAAATGCTTGAAAAGGAACAAGGGATGATTAATGATACAAGAATAGCTGATGAAATCATGATTATTTCAAATTCATTGGACTCCATTGCAGATATTATACAATTATTCCAAGATCTCATAAACATTCAAGTGCCCCACTATCAAACTGACGGTTTACCCACTTGCCTTGTTCCTACCAAAGTTTGTGTCAATTCTTTGTATGCTCATTACACACCTCCACTTAATGCAGGGGTCAGTAGTGCAAATGTGAGATATGGGTACTCAGTACCTTCATGGTTGGAAGCTGCAAATTGGAATCAATCATATGGCAACAATCAACCATTTCCTAATTAGCCCTTGACTCGTACGCCAACCTATCTGGCTCAAGAAGGTAACTCGGGGAGTTTTGGCACTCAAGATTCTTAGGGCCATAAAGAATAGGAGTGTCATATCTTTTTGGTTCTAACCACATTATGATGTGGATTTTGGGTGGATTGTATCTTTTTCTTGGAACAGAAACATTTTGGCCTACAAGACTAGATTGTAACTTTTTCTTGCCATAGAAATTTTTTGGCTGACAACAATAGATTGTATCTTTTTCTTGTCACAGAAACATTTTGGCTTACAACCTAGTAGTGATTTCTTATGGCAACCTAATTGTGTGTTGAAAAGAAATTTTCAATGGAATATGTCTTTCTGTAAAATATTAATTATGATAAAACTATTTCTATAAGTTATTCTGTGAAATTTGTGTGGCTAGCTTAGAGGAATAAAGGAAGGAAACAGATAGGTATTGAAAAATAGTTTCCTTCATTGCTGGTTAATTAGTTATACTTGAAGCGGCTGGGTTAAACTGTGTAACTATGGTTGTGTTGAAATAAATTTTCTAGAACTCAATTAAGTTGCTGCAGATTAGCAAAACTATTTATGGCTTCTATTAAACTCGAACTGAAAACTATTATTTCAGTGGTTGTAGCTAAAAGAGAAAAGGAAATTAATGATAGATGAATCCATGAGTAATTCTGTGAGATAACTAGTGTTAATTTCTGGGCCAAGTTGACAGGGTCAATAGGTTAGAACCGATCCCCATCTCCTTAAAGGCTCATTGAAGAGGATAGAGCCTTCAAGAGGATAACTATTGTTTGGGTAAATCTCAGTTAAGCATTTCAAGATTATTGATAACTGATAGACCATGTTGCACTGAAATAGACCTTGGTAAAATCCCATCAGTCATAGTAACCAAGATTCATAACAAATAATCATTGGTCTATTGATATCATAAGAAATTCAATAATAACATTCCATTCCAACTCTGGACAAGAGATAATGGCCAAAGGCTTAGGAAAATTGCTAAATACGAAAATCAAATGACTAAACAGTCTCAAATGAGGAGGCAATCTACCTCATAATAAGTTTTATTAAATTTCAAAAAGCCACTGATAATTTTATTCATTGAGGGGACACTTGAGAAATTGAGAGCACTTTATGAAGTTGCATATGAAAAAGGCTAAATACAGAAATGAAATGACCAGATAGTCTTATCCCATAATAAGTTTTTGGGAGCACTCATTATTAAGTAGAGCAGGAAAAATCCTTCAAATTTAAATTCAGATATTCAAAATTCTAGTTCCATGTCCAAACATAGATCACTAAAATAACAACACCCCATCTCTATATTTTTTTCCATATGAAAAACTTCGAATTCAAATTTAGCTTCTAGGTCCTAGATCACTAATATGAAAACCTTCAAATTCAAATTCAGGTTCCAGGTCCAAACATAGATCACTAATATAGATACACACCCCATGTCTAGATCTTCACCACCACATGACCAAAGAGTCACATCCAATATAATCGCTGTAAATATGAGAATAACCTAAATCCTTAAGAAAATGAAGTTTAATCATCCTCCTATGCATTTCTGACCAATAACCATACCTAAACCCAAATCTCTTCTCAACCCCACAAAAAACAGGACACAAAAATTTCAATTGAGGTGGCTACAAACTGCAATAGTTGAGTAAAACTGACATCATTTAATCATCTTCTCAACCCCCAAAAAAACAGGACACAAAAATTTCAATTGAGGTGGCTACAAACTCCAACAGTTAAGTAAAATTGGCATCATTTATGATCTTCTCATCCCCAAAAATAAACAGGACACAAAAATTTCAATTGCGGTGCCTACAAACTGCAAAAGTTAAGTAAAACTCGTATCATTTAATCATGTATATATAGAACTATACATCAAGATAGCCAGGGCATGAAGCCCAGCTATGGCATCCCATCATCGTGAAATTTTTTTTCCTGTAAAATAATAGAGAAGGGGACAAACAAACAAACAAAAATTGTATATACAGAGACAATTCTGAAGGCTTGTTAACATCATAGAACCTGAACACATTTTATCTGTTGACAGACAGAGCCTGTGCTCTATCCTTGATGCCAAGAGGAGAGGGAATTGCTGGCCTAGAATTAGTACCAACAAAGGCATCCTTCATTTGAGAAATGAGATGCCAAATCGCCATGCGATCTCTAACTGTTATTTTCCCTTCCCCAATTATCTTTAAAATATTTGACATCTATTTAGAAGAAGGAAAAAAATAATGAAATTTGTATTATAGGATTCTAAGGGTGTCAGGATTATTATTTCAGTCATTTTTCAGATTCAATAGGGTAGATTCAAAGTTGCGAGCAAGCATAGAGACTCTATGCAAGAGACAAAACCAAAAATTAAATAATTCTAAATTGACCAAAAATTGCCTAGGAAGAAGAAAATTTCTCATTAATAGGAGGAATATGCTAGCAAAGCCTCATAATGATTTGTTTCTATTCGATGAACGAGAAAACCAATCTTCTAATTCATAATACTATTACAGACC
Organism: Pinus taeda; assembly: GCA_000404065.3. Taxonomy (NCBI): domain Eukaryota; kingdom Viridiplantae; phylum Streptophyta; class Pinopsida; order Pinales; family Pinaceae; genus Pinus; species Pinus taeda. Next base: position 3,314 of record APFE031618396.1, on the reverse strand, counting down.
AATAAATGAAATAAACATTGCAAAAGTGGAAACACTTGATATGAACAATAGACAACAAATAATGGCCAAAGGTATAGGAAAAAGGCTAAATACAAAAATCAAATGACCATACAGTCTTATCTCATAATAAGTTTTTGAGAGCACTCATTATCAAGTAGAGTAGGAAAAAAGCTAAATATGGCAATAAGAACATAAACCAGAGTCCAATATGGCTTCGAGGGTTTCGAGGGTTTGTTTGGGGTCATTGCTGCTATATTCCATTTTCCCTTTGTCTTTCTACTCGGGGCTGGTTGCTAGGCGAAGCCATTCGCCGAGGATGGCATGGGATGACCAAGGATGGCACGCTGAGGATGGAATGGGATGGGCAAGGATGGAAAACCACCTAATACCTCACATGTGAGCATCCTCAACACTTATGTGAACATAGGCCAACACACAGAGGACTAAAAATGACTCAATTGGCATAACTATTCTGTAGATATTCGTAAACTGCACTAAGAAATAGAAACAGAGGAGAACAAGGTCAAGGCCATTCACAAAGCATGCTCATCGTGCTTCTTAGGAATCTTTCATTTGCCATTGAAACTCTGCAAATGACCGAGGATGGAAAAACTACCTAATACCTCACATGTGAGCATCCTCAACACTTATGTGAACATAGACCAACACACAGAGGACTAAAAGTGACTCAATTGGCATAACTATTCTATAGATACTTGTAAAATGCACCAAGAAATAGAAACAGAGGAGAACAAGGTCAAGGCCATTCAAAAAGCATACTAACCCTGCTTCTTAGGAATCTTTCATTTGCCATTTAAACTCTGCAAACGACCGAGGATGGCACGGGACGGACAAGCACAATAACAGCGAAAAATTCACAAATACCATCATGTAAAGCCACAAACAACATCAAAATATCCACAAAAACCCTAAACCCTAAAAAACTGCCATAGAAAGTTTACAAAAAATCCAAATAGAGTTGCTTGTGTTCAAAAACATAGAGAAATTGCTAGAAGGATTAAATTCCTATCGGATACAAGCCATGGATGGTCGCCGACCTTCCCCAGAGCTCGCCAGATCTTCTCCACACCTGTAATGACCTTTTCCACACCTGAAATGAGAAGAAAAATCCATTAGACAACAGAAAACCACCAAAAAAACCAGTACAAAACAACAAATTAAGCAATTACCTATTAAAAAAGACCTTCCACCTTGAGCTCGGTAAAACTGCAACCGGCTCCTCCCTAAACAACAAAAACTGTGAAAATACCACCACCAGAGAAACCCTAAACAATCAGGGGTCCAGAATGACTAACAAATCCAGGCGGAAAACCACAAGAAAGGTAGAAGCGATGTTCCAACCACAAACCCTAAACCTCGAACAAACATTTACATCAACACATGCATACCAGATGAAGCTCAGGTCCACAAACCCTAAACCTTGAACACATGTTTGCATCAGAACCTCAATACCAAATGAAGCATGCAGGTTCTTGGGCTGTCCTGCACCATCTTCGGCAGGGGGCTTCACCCAACAACCATCTCCGAGGAGAAAGACAAAGGGAAAATGCAACATTGTAGGAATGACCCCAAACAAACAGAGGAAATGACACTGACACAAAATTTTATGTGATGACACGATGCCCAACACGTGGACCTCCACGGTGAACATGTGTCGTACCAGATCCATGTGGGTTGACATGTGGTTTTGCGACGTGGCAGGGAGGGCGGAAAGGTAATTTCAACCCTCCCCTATGTTTATTCTCACACCACGAAGTAGAAATTTCTAGACTTTTCTCTATTTGGAATTGTCCAAAGGTGATGTCGGTGCTATCATCATGGATGAACTTCCATACATGCAATATTTTGTGGAAAAAACAACATTCACCATTCAAAACTGAGGATTTGTAACTGATTACCATTGGGATTGATAAATTGATTTTTATTTTGATAATCATTCCACTTAATAATTATCCATGACTTTTTAAATTTTATTTGTCGATATTGATTATCTTATTTCGGTAGGTGTTTGATCACATCATCATCAATAGGTAAAGTCTGTTTCAATCAAAATATTGGAGCTATGAGAAAATGGCGATCTATTTGATTGCAACAATAAAAAAATATATCTTAATAAGGTATAATAGACTAACATTTATATCTTTCCATCATATTACAAGTTTTGGTTTATAGTAGTGTTTACTCATGAACACCATAAACACCATGTGTTATATATCCATATGTTAGTTGTAAATTATAAATTGTCTTAATAACTAGCAATGTCAACTAGAGTTTTCAAGATATTGAATTGTGGAAAATATAATGAATTCTATATGAACTCTTCTATTGTGGGCTAAATCAGATACACATCTGCCAATTAAAATTATATGTATATGAGATACATTTTCAATGAAAGAAAACAATTTAGAAGATTTATTTTAGTTGATTGTTCTAGGTGCCATTACCTTGCGCTTCAATTTCAAGTTGGATAAGAAGATTGTGTACACAATTATTATCCTAGAAATATTATGAAGCAAGTATATTGTTCTCTTCAATTTTTAAGTTTTTACATACACATAAGCTAAATTCTTAAGTTTTTACATACACAACCGATTCGCTGACACTATGTTTAAACCAGAATAGTTATTGATATATTTTTCTTGATTTCCAATATAAATGTTTGTAATAGTTATATATAAAATAAAATAAAACAAAAATTATTATTTTTGATTGTTCATATAATTATACATAATGGCATAGACATGTAATAATATCACATTTATAAGCTTTAATTGATATTTATTTTTCACACATATGGGGAAGCGGAACAATCGTTTTCTATGGTTTAGTTGAAGTATTTTATAGGTAATTCAATAAATTAACAATATTAACCAAAACATACTCCATACACAAGTTATATCAATAATAATAACAATAATAATAATAATAATATCTATTTTTAAGGTCACGGTAAAGCTAGACACCAAATTGGTGTATGAGACCCCTTTGTTTGTGGGAAAAGGGACCCACCTCCGCACAACGATTTGATTGCTCAGTCTACAACGACATACATACTCTACCCACCTCTGGTTTTGAACCTATGACCTCTTAGGAGAAACACATGCTCTTAACTGTTGACCAATGAATATAAATGGTTGGTCAATCATGTTGGTAAATTAATTTGTCCATGTGAGTTCATTATTGTTTTCCTTATTTGGGTTTGGTTATCTTAGAATTAACAAATTTTTGGGGCAAAATTTTGTTAATTTGTTAATTTTTAGACATTTTCTAAAATAAATATTATTTATAGTTAA
>APFE031618391.1:0-10435 GCA_000404065.3 Pinus taeda | reverse complement strand
CTACATCAAAACTTCTTTCACTGCGATGTTGATCTGCCTGTTGTTTTATTCTATTTTGTGCCAACACGAGGTTATCCTTTAAGAGTTGGAGGACTTGTTGTTGATGTTCGATGTGATGTTCCACTGCTTGAACCTTAGAATTTTCTCTTAAATATGATGTGATGGATGGTGGTTCATACCCATAAAGTGCCATAAATGGGGTCACTTTTGTTGCTGTATGGAAGGAAGTGTTATACCACCATTCAGCCAGAGGCAACCATTTGACCCATTGTGTCTGTTTATCAGATACAAAGCAACGAAGATATCCTCCCAAACATTTGTTTACTATCTCAGTTTGCCCATCAGATTGAGGATGATAAGATGAGCTATGAGCTAACTGAGTACCAAGACAAGAAAATAATTCTGTCCAAAAATTTCCAGTGAAAAATGGGATCTCTGTCACTTAAAATAATCTTTGGGTTCCATGTAGCTTTCGAATTGTTTCCATAAATGCAGTAGAAACTGTACTGGCTTTAAATGGATGTGATAATGCACAAAATTGTGCATACTTGGTAAGTCTGTCAACTACCACCATGATGACACTCTTTCCCTCAGTCTTGGGTAAACCTGTGATAAAATCCATTGAAACCTCCTCCCAACGCTGGCTTGGAATGGATAAAGGTTGTAATAGACCCGGTGTCTTAATTGTTTCAACTTTATTTTGTTGGAAAACCAGACATTTCGCCACAAACTTTTGAATATCTGACTTAAGTCCATCCCAAAAAAAATCCTTCTTAACCCTGTGGTAAGTTTTTAAAAATCTTGAGTGCCCTCCTAACGGAGAAGTGTGCAATTCTATAAGAATATTTTGTTTTAGCTGGGAATTCTTACAGAGGTATAAGCAATATTTGTACCATAATAAATTATTTTGCTAGCTAAATGTATCAGACGTACTGGAATCCTGTGGTAACTTTCAAATAAGTGCCTAAACTTCTTCGCCATTCTTCCATTCCTCCCTTTCCTCGTTTATCCAATCTGTTTGGATAATAGAAATGGCGCACGATAATGCTTCCACATCCTCATCCTTTCTTGAGAGTGCATTTTGTACCACATTTTGCTTCCCTTTTCTGTAGATGATTTCAAAGTCATAACCCAACATCTTTGTGACCCACTTTTGTTGCTCTTCAGAGGATAATCTTTATTCTAAAAATTATTTAAGGCTATGATGATCTGTTTTTACCTTGAAGTGTCTTCCCATTAGGTAGGGCTGCCATTCCTTAAGTGCATGGAGTGTTGCCAACATTTCCTTCTCATAAATAACTTTGTGTAAAAAATTTACCTTGATTTGATGACTTTCAAAAGCAATGGGTCTTTCATCTTGCATTAAAATAGCACCAATTCCATTTCCTCAAGCATCACATTCCACAATAAAGGTTTTTGTGAAGTCCGGTGTAGCTAAGACCGGTGCTTGGCACATTGCCTCTTTAAAATGTTCGAAGGCCTTTGTTGCTTCTAGAGTCCATGAAAATGCATCTTTATTCAATAATGTTGTTAGAGGTGCTATTATTCTCCCATAATTCTTAACAGACGTGCAATAATACCCTATCAACCTGAGAAATCCTTGCAGATGCTTTATGGATGTGGCGATTTTCCATTCCTTAATGGCTTTAATTTTTCTAGGGTCTACCTTAACTCCTTCATGAGATACAATATGACCCAGATATTCCACCTCTTGGACTCCAAAGAAGCATTTGGATCTTTTTGCATATAATTGTTTCGCCTCCATAGTTTGAGCCCCCTGTCAACATGTTCAACATGATCATTCCAAGACTTGCTGTAGATTAGTATATCATCAAAAAATACTAACACAAATTTTCTAAGGAAGGGTTTGAAAATGGAATTCATAAAACCTTGAAATGTTGAAGGTGCATTGGTAAGGCCAAAAGGCATGACCAAAAATTCATAATGACCCTCATGAGTTCTAAATGCTATTTTCTAAATGTCTTCAGTCTTCATTTTGATTTGATGATATCCTAAATGAAGATACAACTTGGTGAAGTAAATGGATCCATGCAATTCATCCAATAATTCATCAATGACAGGAATGGGAAACTTATCTTTAATACTGAGCTTGTTGAGCTCCCTATAATCGAGACACATGCGCCATGATCCATCCTTCTTGTGCACCAATACTACTGGAGCAGAGAAAGAACTTTGACTCAGTTGAATTATACCAGCCTCTAGCATTTCTGCAACTACATGTTCAATTTCACTCTTTTGGGCATAGGGATATCTGTATGGCCTAATGTTTGGACCAACACTTCCTGGAATCAGATGAATAGCATGATCATGATCATGCATAGGTGGGAGACCTTCGGGAGTGTCAAATACCTTGGAATGATTGTCCAAGACCTTTTGGAGATATGGAGAAATAGATGATTCCAATGTGGAAACATCTAGCGAACATAATTGTGCAATTACACCTGTTTGTTCCTTTCTTAGAAGCTTTGTCATACCGTTAGAGCTGATTATCTTTCTTGGTTTCCCTACAATACCCCTTAATTCAACTTCCTTTCCTTCTACAGAAAATTTCATGAAAATTTCTTGAAAATTAAAAGCTATTGTACCCAAGGATTGTAGCCATTGGACTCCTAGTACAACATCAACACCTCCCATTGGAATGGAAAGCATTGGGCTAGTCAATACATATTCTCCCATGGATAGCTTAATATTATGGCACTTTTCGAAGCAATTTATTGTTCCTCCATTTGAAACCATCACTTGACACTGTGGTGCTATATATAAGAAGCAATTAAATTCTTTTGCTACCTTACAATGAAGAAAATTGTGGGTACTTCCTGAATCAATCAACATTATTACCCTTTTCTTCTTTATTTGTCCTTCTATCTTGATGGTTTAAGGAGTGGTAATTCTGCCAATGCATTACAAGATATGGTCAGATTCATTTCTTCTTTATCTTGGCTTTGTTCTTTGATTATATCCTCTTCTTTTGACCCTTCTTGCTCCTTTTCTTCTTCCTCTTCACAATCTATGTAGAATAATTTCTTCTCAGCACACTTATGATCTTATAGTGTATTTGCTAATCCAACAACTGTAACAAAGCCTTTTTCTCTTTTTCTTCCAATTATTGTGGGGTCAACCTTAATTATTGTGGAAGACTAGGGCAACGGACAACACTTCCGTCTTTGATAGTTTGAGTGGTATGCTTCCTGGTTGCCATAATTTTGCTTTCCATTTTTCTTGCCAACCTGAATGCCTTGTCTAATGAATCAGGTTCCCAAATGTGAACATCATGTTGGATATTATCCTTTAAAGACCCTATGAACACATCAATCCTATGCTCCTATGGAATATTTTTCCCCTTATGTTCAATTTTTGGAACTCCCCAATGTGCTCCAGTATTGAACCCTTTTGTTTGAGACTTATTAATTGGCTAAAAAAAGTGTTGCTTTTTATATCCTCATAATGTGCTATCAATCTCCATTAAAATTTCCCAAGTGAAAAATTGTTTATGAGAGCAAAGCCATTGATAACATACAAACTAATTTGGTTCCTAATATAAAGTTGGAATACGTACCTTTTGTGTGTTTTTCACATTATTGAGATCGAAAAATTTCTCCATATGTAATATCCATGTTGTGGGATCCTTGCCATCAAACTTTCTCATATCGATTTTTGGAATATGGTGCGTCTTCGATCCTACATTAGAGTCTATGATATAATTATTAACATTTCTTTTGTTCGCATCATGAGTTTCCTTTATTTCCTTTTCACCATTAGTAAGTATTTCTTGTGGAAATTTTTTCAAATCTATCTTCAAATCTGTCATGTCTCTCTTCAAATCTATCTTCATATAGTCCATCTTAGTTTCCACACCCTTTATCTTAGCTTCTATTAGCTTTTGTGAGAGTGACATTTGTTGCACTTGTTCTTGTAATTTTGATATATCATGTAGCATTTCTTACTCTTCTTCATGATTCATGCTAGAGCTTTCAGGTTCCTTACTAGGTGTTTGAATTTTCTTTCCTTAGGGCATCAGTTACCGATAATAATGCTCTACTATGCCCTTTGAATTCCTTCAAAATAAATTTCAAACCAATCTTAAGCAAAAATTTAAAAGAATCTACACACCTTTTTTCACTTTGTAGGAGCTCGATATTGCCTCTGATGTATCTCTGTACATTCAAATCATCCAGTTCTATAATTCTGACTTGCCATAGCCCTATGTGTCCTGTTTCCAATGCCACTACTCTAATCCAAATTGGATTCTCCAAGGAAGAGTTATGTGAAATCTCCCACAGTGACCTGATTATAGACTAGTTCAGTAGACCGAACTTGTACGACATGCCACAAGTCATTGTTTCGACCTTTGGATCTGAAAAATATATACAAGAATCTAAATTCCATCCTCTTTCTATACCTTTTGACGAAATTTCAATCTGATGCTCAGAGAGAAAGTTATGAAAATTTTCCCCAGGTCACCTGTTTGGAATGTAATTCAGGAGTCTGCAAAAAGACCAACTTCCACAGATCATACCTCCACAAATATAGTGCGAAAAGCTCTGAAATTTGGACCCGAGCTTCAGTGTGATGTCTTCTCAAATGGTTTTTTTTTAGCTTCTAAAACGTCATGGACAAAAAAATTATAAAGAAAATGCCACGATGACCTGTTTGGAGCACCTAAACCCTAGAATCCAAACCTTTGATAAGAAATGTTATGAAACCAGCTCAAGGAAAAGATAGAAAAGATAGATCAACGCCTTAAAATTGAGCCTTTCCAAGGGGGCAACCTCCTTTACATTACAAAATGAACAATTCTTGGATGATTCAAATGACAAAACCTCCTTTCTATATATAGGAGTCTAAGGAGTCACAATATAACCCAGCCGACCTAACAATAATAATATAAAGCCACAAAAATAACAATAGAGGGATTCTATGGGGAACAATAACAATAATATGGGGACAATAGGGGCACAACAATATTAATAAGGGATGCAACTACAATAGTAATGGGGTAATCACTAGTATTATAGGGACCCAACAAATGTCATAGCCAAAGAAGATGCATTCTCAAATGCAGTGTTGAATATAACTATTGTAATGAATGACTTTAGATGCTTTTATTAAGGATATAGCTTCAATGTACTCTTTGGGAGGGACAAAGAATTCTAAAGATAATGAGAGGATTCTGTCCACTTCTTGCAATTTCATCTCTAATGGCACTGCATTTTGCTTTCGAATATCTAATTCTCATGAACTTCATGTATTTTATTGTCTTGGCTCTAAGAAATAGAATAGGGAAACTTACATGTGTGAATTCATGGGAATTCCTACTGTATTGTCTATGTATCCATGCGTCATTTAACCTTCAGGGATATATATGAACATATGCACAAGGTGTCAGCAACAAATAAATAAAATTAGGTGAACACTTTGAAGGATATATATATATATAGAGAAATGTGGAATTGAGAGAACTATAGAGTTCACACCACTAATACATGCTTCCACGATATTTATCAGTTTCCTTACTAACTAAAATATATAGGCCAAATTTGAAATTGGGTAGTCCTGCATTCACAAGAAATTCACAAGGGAATATTATGAGTGTGTACATAGAGATATGAATAACGTTCCAACATGCACCTTATCATATCAACCAACTGAATCTATATTTGTTGGCACTGACACTAGGTAAAATTTAATGGGTTATGGAACTTCACTATGGAATGCTACCATAGCCTCTACTAATTGATTAACTGAATCAAACAAATCAATTGGAAAATCTAAGAAATGGATTAAACTGTAGCTTCTTCTTGGGAAACAAAATCTCCTTACTATGGCTATCGAATTTATTTTCATACAGAAAAGATCGATCTCTCGACAAGAAATCTACTTATATTCATGCAAATAAAGGCCCATAGACAATGTAAGCTACTAAAGTAAGGTGTAGTGATGGTGTTCCCATATCCCTTTCTTTTCCTGGTAATTAGGTTGTTACTCCTTATGAGTGTTTTGATATGCCTTTGTTCCCAGGGATGATTTAGATGCTATGTTACAACTCGCAGAGACTTGTTATAAATGAGTGCTACGTTACAACTCATAAATACTTGTTATAAATGAGTGTTATGATATGTCCTTGTTCCGAGGGATGATTCAGAGGCTACATTGCAACTCAAAAAGAATTGCTATAATAATTGAAATAGAATCAAAAGTGTTGTCATTAGATATCCTTATTTAATTGAGAAAATGTTAAGGTAAACAACTGCAATAGAACATATGTTTCAAAGTTCACACACTTCACCCTGTCAACCCCGCTCAAGGTAGGGACTTGCTGCCTTGAAACCCTCCTTGTTATAAATTCAATTTGATTTAAGGCTCGAGTTATTAATGGGAATTTTGTTTTGTAAAGGAAAAAATTTCCCGACATTACATGACAGGAATAAAATATTATGTACATCTAAAGAGTAAAGTAGTGAAGATTAAAAAATAAAAAAGATAACATTAGTAGATATCTTACTATAAATTCTAGAGTAATTTAATAAGTAAATAAATTATTGTTGAAAAAATTATGTTGAATATGAATTTTGTTGAAAGTTATAATGTTATCTAATTGATATGAATTTTTATCATGACACATTTTATTTAAAAATACTAAAAAAATTAAAAAGGTATATTTAATAGATATGTGTTATTATAAAGTGGAGAATAGTTTAATAAGTAAATACATTATTATTAAAAAAAATATGTTGAATGATAAATGTCTTAGTTGGAGTGGTTTGGTGAACAATTAGTTTCTTTCGTTGGGTGGATTCTAGTATTAAGAGACATGTTGTATAAGGCCCTTTAGTGAAATTTATGAATATTTTGGTAAACTTATTATTCACATATAGATTCTACCACATAGGTGTATATTTCATTAGTTTCTTGCCAAAGTAATGAATATTTGACCCTTTCATGTGCTTTATGGAGCCTTGAATGAAATTCTATGTGAGAGGCATGTAGTTGACATAACACCCATGATTTAAATGTAGAAATTCCATTTATAGGGAAGCTCTTCATTATTCCAAGTGTAGTTCCATTAAAACTTGTTAGATCAATGCTAATAATATTAATATATATAAACTATTTGTTGCAGTTGTTAATCAACCAATTTGCTACTATGAAGGAGAGTGAAAAGGGATACTCTTCCTCTTTATACATCCATGAGAGAGAATCTACGACTATATTCTCCTTTCCTTTCATATAAATTATCTCATATTTATATACAAAAATTTTGGTGACTCATTTTTATTTCATGGGGAAAAAATCCTTTGCTCTCGGGAGTATTTCAAGCCACTATTATTGGTTTTAGTGTATAATTGTTTCCCTAGTAGGAATAGAAACCAGATATCCATAACATGCAATATAGCCATCATCTCCTTTACATAAATGATTTTCCCAAGTTCCTCTTACATATTTGTTTGTTGGTGAAATCCAATGGTCATCCCACTTTGATCCTCTTTGTTGAGTATTGATCTAATGACTTTACCTGCTCCACCACCTTCCAACACAAGTTTTAGTGAAGTAGATTAGAAAGAGTATTAGGAACATAGATGGAATTATTCAAGTTTTCCACATCATTTTGTCTCAAAGCATTTTTTTAATCAAGGGTGTGGGTGGAGTTACAATATTATCACATTTCCTTATAAAATTTCTATAATAACTAGTGAGATGAAGAAAACATCTTAAAATTTTAAGAGTTTTAGAGTAATTCCATTCCTTCATTGCTTCAATTTTCTTTAGGTTCACACTCACACATTCATCACTAACAATATGGTCTAAATATTCCAATTCATATAAATAGAGATACTAAAGTAGTTGTAAAACATAATCCTCATCTTGTGATGTTTATTAGATGTTGGAACAAGGAATGCGCATGGAAAAGGATAAAGGGAATCACCAAGATTTTGTAATGTCCTTAGTGAATGTGAAAAATAATTTTAGTAATATCTACCTCATTCATGCAAATTTGATGATAGATCGAGTAGAGGCTAACTTCTCTAAAGAATTAAGCACCCTTGAACTCATTCAAATGGATATCAATGACTAGAATGAGGAGCTTCACTTGGAGTTTTAGATTTTTGAGAACTCAAAAGTTAGGATGAATATTACATGTGTGTTATACCTTGAGGAACATGATAGCAAGTGAATAAGGAAGCTTAGTATTGGGAAAATGATGGAAATGACTAGAAATTATTGAACCATATTTTCTATTTGTTTTTTTTTGGAAAACAAATGGTGAAATAGGCATAGGATAAGTGAGAGGCTATATGTGTTGAGTTAAATAAATTAATCATGATCCCCTCATGTATAGATTATGGAAATCCATGGTGATAAGGAATTAAAGTCCCTAACCATTTATCACCAAAGATAATATCTCAACCACACATTTCAATAGAAAACATGTGGGTTTTCAAGGAATAACACCCATTAGGAGTCTCACATTTTCACAATGACCACTACATTTTGTATAACCTCCAATAGTAATAATGATTTGAAGGTTGTGAACAACATGGATATAGTGGTGTTTTTCTTGGGCTACACATAATGATACATGAAGCTATGGATGTTGCCACAATCAACTTAGAGGACAAATTTTGGTTGATTGTTGTACTCGACCAATATGAGGATTTGGGGAATAGAAATACAATTCAAGACATAAAGGGATATCTAAGCTTCCAAATATTGTAGAGCATATGGGGGAATGTATCAAATATATGAATTGATATTCATTGAATATATAACTACAATAATAATATGAAATGTCCTTTGAAATTACCTTAAAGAGTTTTTCTTCTTACATTTATGTCAAAGAAAATATTTCTTATCACAGTTGTAGCAAATGCCTTTAAGTTGACTTTGTATGATTTTGTTTTGAGTGGGCCTAATGGTTGAGAGCATGTGTTTCCTAGAGGGAGGTAGAGTATCTAAGCCTGTGTATACTTTCAAAATTAAATAATTGAGGAAGTTCGTCCCCTTTTCCACAAACAAGGGAGTCTCATACACCAATTTGGTGTCTAGATTGCCCATGACCTTAAATATATTATTATTATTAATTTGTGGGTTTTAAGTGGTGGGGAGGATAGATAAGGATTTGTGGAAGATGAAATAGTGATCGAAAACCTATTGTAATGTGACATTATTATTTAACATTTAAAACTAAAGATTAGACTAGTAAATTGTTTCACAAATAGTTTTTTAATATAGAAATATTATGTTTACATATTTAATAAGTGAAAGAACCAACTAAAATCAAATGACCACAAAATTAAAAAAAACTTAGAATTTTAATAATTGATCTATGAGATCATTAAACACATAGAGAGATAAGAGAAGTAATAAAATCATACAACGAAGAGAAAGTTTAAACACATAGTGACACTTTTTTTATAAAAATAATAATTCACAAGAGGATACAAAGTAAATTAAAAATATGAACTAAAAATTAAACCTCATTTAATGCACAAATTTATTTGAAAGTAAGTTGTTAAATATAAAAATATACAATTTATTAAATTCATGTATAAAATTAATCGAAAATTATATTAAAAAAAATGTGAATACACATTAAATTCAATCTAAAATGTGAATTTTCATTCTCTCAATAATTTAAAGTTAATTAATAATTTGAAATTATTCCAATCAAACAAAAAATAACAAAGGAAAATATGGAAATAATAAAAATTCTCATACCCTTCCTATAAAAATAAAATTTAAGTATGAAGGACGAAGGGAAAGGCTTCGGACTTCCCAAGTGCACTGTGCGCTCAAGGGAGAGAAGGAGGGCACAGGGTGCAAGTCCAAAGGACAAAGGGAAAGGCTTCATACTTCCCAGGAGAACTGTGCACTTAAGGTAGAGAAGGAGGGATCAATGCACGCTCGTAAAGGCTAAAGGATAGAGGATTCAAGCCTTCAAGGTGTGCTCATGTGCTCACAAGGCTTAGGAGGGCACATGGCACAAGTATGAAGGTTGAAGGGTGAAGTTTAATTCCTTTGGAGTGCGTTCATGAACTCCAAGGGTCAAGAGGGTGCATGGAATATTGTGGAAGGCTAAAGGGTTGGATTTGAGGCCTTCAGGGTGTGCTCATGCACTCAAGGAGGGCACACTTCTTTGAGTCAAAGGAGTGTGCTCAAAGGAAGACTTAGTTTCTTGAAGGGCATAATTTAGAAAGAGGAAGGGGAAAGGGATTAAGGAGTGTAATTTTATCTCTTTGAGGGTGCATGACACACTTCTAAAAACGAAGGATTTCTGCTCAAGGCTTGAGAGTGTGCTTTTGCGCTCCTAACCTCGGTGGGCTCATTTTGCAACTAAAATTTGTCTAAGTCTGGGATATAGGGTGATGTGTGAACATAATGAGTTTGGACATAAAACCATATGCGACACATACCA
>APFE031618387.1:92062-116229 GCA_000404065.3 Pinus taeda | reverse complement strand
AACACGTCTGTCGAGATGCCATGGTCCAAAAACCATAGGTTCAAATTCCAAGGACTAACTACCTGGACCAAAGGTAAGTTTTCCCACATGAAATAAACTTTTCTCTGCATAAAATTCCGTGAACTTTTCTCCACATGAAATAAACTTTTATAAACTTTTCTCTGCATAAAATTCCGTGAACTTTTCTCCTGCGTACTTCTTAATTCTCATCATATTGAGAGCCATGCCATGGGTGTTGCCATCAAGTACAACATCTGTAACATATAACCATACCAGAAACATAATGCCAACACAAGAAACTATAGTCTGTCCTCTTTCGATACCTTCTTACAAAAATTGAATCTGATGCTCAGAGAGAAAGTTATGACAATTTTCCTCAGGTCAACTGTTTGGAATGTAATTCAGGAGTCTGCATAAAGACCAAATTCCTTAGATCATTTCGCCGTAAATATAGCACGAAAAGCTCTCAAATTCAGACCCAAGGTTCAACAAGATTTCTTCTCAAATGTGTTTCTGTTTTAGCCTCTGAAACATCACAGAAAGAAAGTTATAGCGAAAATTCCATGATGAGCTATTTGGAGCAGCAAAACCCTAGAATCCAAAGCTCTGATACCAAATGTTATGAAACCAGCTCACAAAAAGAGAGAAAAGAGAGATTAACGCCTTAGAATTCAGCCTCTTCGAGGGGGAAACCTCATTTACATTACACAAATGAGCAATTATTGGATGATTCAAATGACAAAACATCCTTTCTATAAATAGGAGTCTAAGGAGTCACAATATAACCCAGCCAACCTAACAATAATAATATAAAGCCACATAAATAATAATAGAGAGATTCTATGGGGCACAGTAATAACAAATGGGGACAATAGGGGCACAACAATATTAATAAGTGATACAACTACAATAGTAATGGGGTAATCACTAGTATTATAGGGAACCAACAGGGTATCACCTAGGAATCCCTTGACCAATTTTTACGAGATGAACTGTAAATCCTGAGGGACAAGTCTTAGTTTAGGGCCTAGTGATCTGGGTTTGGATTGTGGTAAAGCTCGAGAGACTGGTCTCAGTTTAGGGCTTAGAAATTTGAGATTGGATTGTGATAAAGACTGAGAGACAAGGAGATGGAAAATTCCTCAATGGTGCTGATGGATTCTGAATAGCATTCCAAGTTTTATTCGGTTGCGATCAGAGCACTGGTTTTGGTGTGATCATGGTTTGATGAGGGTGGAGGCAGTTTAACCTCTGGATTCCCTTGGTTATTCTTGGATTGGTTGTTCTATGAGATCCCACATTCATGCTTGGAATATGGCATGGGGGTGGCTGGCTGAAAGAGATATTTGGTTTAGCCATGTCTATGGTTGGGTAGTATGTGGAAGTCCCGAAAATGGTCAGATTTTCCTATGATTAATAAAAGCTAAGTTATCTTACATTTGAGCTGATTTATATTTTCATTTAATGGTTGTCATATCTTTGATATTTACATGGTTTAATGATGGTTATAATCATGGTTAGATGACTCATATGGTTATTTCATATATTAAGCCTAAAAGACTAGTCTCGGTTTAGGGCCTAACGATTTGAGATTAGATTGCGATAAGGACTGAGAGACAAGGAGATGGAAAAAACCTCAAGGATGGTGACATATTCTTAATAGCATTCCAAAATATGTTTAGTTGTGATCAGAGCACCGATTATGGTGTGATCATGGTTTGATGAGGGTGGAGGTGGTTTAACCTCTGGATTCCCTTGGTTCTTCTTGGACTGGTTGTTCTATGAGATCCCACATTCATGCTTGAAATATGGCACAGGGGTGACTAGTTGAAATAGGTATTTGGTTAAGCCATGTCTATGGTCGGGTGGTAACTAGATGTCCCAAACATGGTTAGATTTTCCTACGATTAATAAAATCTAAGTAATCTTACTTTTGCACTATTTTAGATGTGAATTTAATGGTTGTCATAACTCTGATATTTACATGGTTTAATGATGGTTGTAATCATGGTTAGATGATTGGTATGGTTATTTCATATATTAAATTGTAATTATTAAATGGATGGATGAAAGACCTAATTGATGGTGTAGTAGTTAAATGGAGAAGGAGGTGATCCTTCTAGTTATGTTTCATAAGCTTTTTCAGTTGTTTATGCTTTGTCTTGTACCTTAGACCTATAGGTTGAATTGATCCCAGGCATTTGACAGAATGTTAGTGCTCGTTCGAGATGCTCAGGTCTAGCCTTGAGGGTGATTTTTTATTGTCCAACATTGTTATTATGTTTTTAATGAATTCTGAAAGTTACAACAAGTTATGGGTAGAGGACAGAATTTTGGGCTAGAAAAGTGGCTTACATCTCAGGGTCATTGGCACGGAACTAGCAATTTTGGTCCATCGTCACTGGTAAGTGAGCCTATGACAGTGACTTTGGGTTTCTGGTCGCTCCCTTGCCCATAGTATGAGAGCGACTATGGCCTAGAGCTTTGGAATACAAGTGGGACCCAGGGACAGGCTATATGAGTGGTTGACTTGTCTCCTGAGCATTATGTTGATGATGTTAGATGACTATATGTGATGTTCCATCGATTCTACTTCCTTAAGCTAACATAGGAGGTCGGATCTGATTATAGTATCATCTCTCGTCATGTTTACCCCTGTGGGCATGGTTGCTTTGGTGAGACCTAGGAGTGGGTGTTACATCCTTCTCTAAATGTACTGAGTTATTCCATCCCACCTGATTTGGCTCCTCTATTTACCATGGTGCACATCCCACTAGTTTAAATTGGATTTTTGATGCCAAGTGCTATAGGTTTTATGGAGTACTTCTAAAGTTCCAACCTATCTAATCACTGTCATTATCCCAATTGAAAATATCAACCAGAGTGGACCTCCCTTGAGAAAAAATTAATTCTTTTAGTGTCAAAATATCCTATAATAGTTACAGGTTTTGTCGATCCATTATATTATCAATTCATATATTTATATTTCTCACATTTCCCGACTTCCATACTTCGACGAATGAGAGGAGTTTTCAATGCAAATAATTCCTAGATAGAAGAGCCCCGTCTTGAGACTTGTGTTTAATCAAGAGATCTAACTCTATCTCCTTGAAGATATTTTTCATTAAGAACATCCTTGCACCAGTCATCTTCTTGGGTGATGAATCACTAAAATAAAATAAAATTCTTGTATTGATTTATTCATTACCACATGATTCATGATGCCAAGGTCTCCACGATTTTTAGGATACTTCATTGTGGCCCACTTAATCAAGTGAAATTTCTTTGTAGTAGATTTACCTCCTTCCCATAAAAGCTTACAAATTTATTTTTCCAATACATAAATAATGTATCAAGGGGAAAGAAACATAGAGAATTGTAAAAGTGATAAATAATAGAGAATTACTTAAATTAGCACAATACGCCCTACAAAATTGAGCCATGTAACCTCCCAAGATACGAATTTCCCCCTGAATTTTGAAAGGACATCATCCCCAGCTTAAGCTAAGTGGGATTTTAGGGAAATAAGAATGCCCAATTATTTGAATTCTTTCCAGGTTTCCACAACATAAAAGTTTAGTATCCTTCCATTTTATATTTTCTTTCAAGATGAAGTATTCCATGAATACTTTTTTTTTTTCTAGAATTTGTTTGTCCTCCCGAAGCTTCAAGAAAATTGTCAAGGACCCTTATGAATATTCTAGCAATTGTTAAGGAGGCTCTAGCTATAAAAATCATGTCATTAGTAAACTTCATACTTGGGAGGATCTCACATATTCTTTCAACTTCCATTCTATGATTGAGTGAATTTTCCATTATGATGTAGAAAAAGGGAGATAAAAGGAAGCTTTGGTGAAGGCCTCTTAAAGTCTAGAATAACCCTACCTCTCTTCTATTTACCAAGGGGGAAACCCAAGGAAATTTTATGTAGAGGGAAACCCATTCTATGAATTTAGGATCAAAGCCAAAATTTTCCATTATTTTTAATAAATATTCATGTCTCAGTTTTGCAAACACATTTTCAATATTAAGCTTGACTATCATGCCTTTGTATCCATGATATTGATTAGAGTAGATAACATCTTGAACAAGGATGATACTATCAAATATTTGCCTTTGATACACAAAACCTCCATGGTTTTATGATATAAATTTTGGAAGAAGAAACTTAAGTCTACTAGCAAAAATCCTAAATATCACTTTAAATGAAACATTGCATCGTGAAATAAGTCTGAACCTTAAGAAGGAAATGGGATTTGATTCTTTTGGAATCAAATCAAGAAAGGAATAATTTTAAAGCCCCCCCCACCCAAATGCAATTACTCTTAAAGGACTAACCTACCACTCTGCACAAATCAAATTTTATCACATCCTATAATTTTTTAGAGAAATGGGTAGAGAACATGTTCAATCTTGGTGCCTTATTCGGGTTCAAACAGAATACCACCTAACATATTTTCTCTTCAAAGAGGTAAATTATTAGAGAAATATTATCATCCTGGGATATAATTTCCAGGGCATGTTCAAGCATTGATAATTTTTCTTTAGTATTGGATGGGTCTGTCACTCTACACAACTCGTTGAAGTGGCAGGCCTCCTCCTCTTTGAGCTACAAAAAGCCTGAGACTTTGTTGTCTCTTGCCATAATCTATTTAATGTTGTTTCTCCAATCTCAAATTCTCACATGATTATGAAAAAAATTAGAATTCATGTCCCCTACCTTAAAAAAAACACTCCTAGACTTTAATCACCAAAATTCTAATTCCTCTTTTAATGCTTTATGATAAGCTACAAACTCTTCCCTTTATTCATTAAGCAGGTCATTTGTCACAGGTCCTTCATCTATTTTGGATTGAAGGGTCTACATTATAGTTTCATAATCTTGTATATTTGTTTGTCTTCATGAATTTTGTTCACGAGGCCACTTTTTTAGTGCTCTTTTAATTATTTCAAAAATTTTCTCCTAGTATGTGATTAGGATACCAGAACCCACTTGCTCCATCCTTCCTTTGCCAAAACATTGAATTTTTTCATCCTTGTCAAAATTAGACAATAATGGAAGATAATGGGACAATAAACAATATTTTTGTTAACTTTGGTTTAAATTGTTTATATTTTGAACTATTCCAAGGAAGAATTTAAGAACCAACCAAGATATTTTGGGACAAGAAATAATCTTCAATTAAAATATATAATTGAACAACAATATGGCCTGGCCTAGGTCTCTTATTACTCCATGTAAACTTGTTTGAGGAAGGCTTTATGTCCAATAAATTTAATTTATGAATGAAGTCTTCCATATTTTCTTGAAACTAAACCCTAACTTGTTATCCCCCTTTATTTTCCCACTAATTCAAGATTGTATTAAAATCAGCTCCAAAGATACAATCAAAACAAAAAAATGGAGTCCCTAAGGGCCAACAATGAGGCCCAACTTTCCTTTTTTTTTTCTCTAAAGTGAACTAGAATAGAGATATTAATAAAAGGACATCCCTAATTTGAAGGGATGTGTAGAAACAGAGTTGCCAACTAATGGGTGGGCGACCAATGTTCAAGAAAACTGAGGGTTGATTGATCCTAAATGGTACACATACCACCTAAGGATATTATTGAAATTATGAATAGGATCTTGCTACCATGCAAAATTATGTGTTTTTTTTTAAGGATATCTTGATCCCCCATTTCTGTCTCATGGAAAAAGAGAATTAATAGTATTTCTCTCCCTTATTAACGATGTCACCTCTTCCATTCTCGTTTCCAGCACTAATCCCCTACAGTTCCAAGAAAGTACCTTCATCATTTACTATTGGAATGAGTTTCCCTCTGATGGGGGTATTTCCTCCTTTTTTGGTGCTTATATATCCTTTGAGTAATGGATATAAAATTAACTTAGTTCTCATTTCCTTGTCTTTTTCTACTTTCTCTATTCTTACCTCTCTATTAATTTTTCTTCCTGCGTTTTTGTGCAGCCTTTCTTATTCCTTTTCGTTCTCGTATTCCAACTTCTTAGTAGTCGAACTATAAAAGGAGGACACCATCTTGATGTTTTTAGGAGAAGGGAATTCTCTCATATCCATTGAAGACTCATCGATTTGTTGCATCAAGGTCGGATCTTCTTCTGTCAACATCATATTTTCATTGATCCGTTCTAGATATAGATATGTTGCAACTATGGGTTCTTTCTCTTAAGAGGTAGGATTATTTTGAGTGATTTATCCTTCTTCACCCACCATATTCAATGCTTCATACATGTTGTTATTATCCATCTTCCCATTAGCTTTGCTGGATCCTTCATCATTTAATGAGCTAGGTCTTTTTGGGATGTTGGTCCTTTCCCTTTTCCTCACATTATGACCAAGTTTCCTTTGTTTACTATTTTGTTTCCTTAACATAGTTATTCTTCGTTTTTAAAATTTCCATTGTTCTCCTTCCTCCCCCCCTTTTTTTTTCCTCCTCTTGTTTCTTTAAGCATCTCCTTACAAAGTGGTCATATTCATGGAAAAAGTTTGCATTTGAATGGAGGTTAATCATAGTATACCTCTTGGATATGAGACCATCTATCCAAATTCAAATTTATTCCCACTAGAATTCCCTTACGCATATCCACTTTCACACAAATCTTGGCACAAGAAAATAACCCCACTTGTGGCTCGACACAATCAATATATTTATACCTAGGGAATTACCAATGCTTCTGAAAGTTGTATCATTTTAGAAATGGGATTTTCAGCCATGCCAAAATTATCGATGACACATTACTTTCAAGGTTGAAATATGGACTCCAACAATCTATATATAACACTTGAGCACCCATAAAATAAGGTTTGTTTTTGAATAACATATTTCAATCTACCTTATTTTAAGAAAAAAGGTAAAAAACTCATTCTCCCAGAAAGTAGAAGAAATAAAACCCTTAATAATTGGTTTATAATCCCCACTTCCCCCACCCCACCCTATCCCCCCCACCCCAACTTCCTCATAGAGCATGAGGAGGGCCAAAATCCCTTGAAATGACTGATAAGGCCACACTCTACCAATTACAGAGATCAAGTTCTCAACTGGTGTGTGAATACCTCCACCTTTGGAATTTTCTCCAACTTATTGATAAATAAAAAAGGATTTTCCTTCTGATACATCAGCCAATTCACAACCAAAGATTTGAAGGCATCTATATCCAACACAAGAAGAGCAGGTAGAGTCATGGGTCCCCCTGAGTAGGTGGTCATCATGCCACTAAGGAATTGTAGGTCTTGTAAGAAATTCTGAGAGCCTCAGAAACTTACACATATTCAAAGTAAAAATACCTTTTATACACACACACACACACACACACACACACACATACATATATTCAATTAAGAAATAGTTAGAAATAACATCATTTGTTCAAATAAAATAAACTCAATGTAACATTATAATAAAAATACAAAATTAAAATTTAAAATTCATTTCTAACTATATAGTGGACCATTTAAGTTAATATATTTGCTAATATTATTAATGATAAAATAATTAACAGATAAGTTAAACATATATACATTTAAAAAAAACATGTAATAAGATTCCTAACCATGGAGATTCACCCCCACTTTATCATGGAGAATCTTAATCTGTAGATAGGGTTTATTACAATTCCATGGCTTATCAATACCACATGCCTAAAAAACCATGCATAACTCATTCCATATGACATTTGTTCATGTGACCTTTTTATAATTAATCAATTTAGTTAAAAGGGTAAAAAGGGAAGTACTACTTTGAAGATAAATCTCAACCTTTGATTTGTGAATATTAATAAAAATATTCTAGAATATCTCATGGAGGTTAAATCCTTACTATCCATCTAATGATTATTGATAATTAAATTAAAATTATAAAAGTCCTATTTCAAAATATAAACATCAGCAAAATTAATCAAATCGATATCTTTATCCAATCAAAAAAATATTAGATCTTAGGATTTTGAGATCCATAATGTAGTAAGCATGTCTTTCAGAGACGTTTCAAAAGAGTTAATGTGGTTCATACTTAGGACAAAGGTGAAAAAAATCCATAGATCCTAATGAATAAATAACAAGGATGCATAAGAATCCAGAATTAGCCATTGGAAACTAGCTGTTGGGAAATTAGTTTTTTTATTTAATGTATTTTTAATTTTTAATTTCAATTAAAAAGTTGTTATTAACTAGCCATTAATTGTTTATATAAATATTTAATTATTTATTATATGTATTAAAGTTATTATTATATATATTAATTATTATAATATCCAAATAATAAATTATTTATTTAAAAATACTAAATTACTATATATAACCAATTTTTATTTATAGTAAAATAAAAAACATATTAGTAACCTTATTTCTATTAGATATTATTTTTTGGGATTCAACTGCGTTAAGTAAGTCATGCATGTATGACCGTTAATAGTCATACATGAATGACTTAATGCAGTTTCATCCCAAAAAATGATATCTAATATAATGCACTGTGAAAATCACTTAATACATAAATTCAAAAGAGTGAAGGGAACTCTAGTTGAATGGTTCATGAGGGACAATACTTTCTAAGGTTTTTCAAATGGGGTAGCAAGCTAAGTGGGCTTGAATGTGGGGAAAACTCCACAGTTAAGGGCACTTGAGCTAGAGGCGATCTAGGATGGGTGACCTCCCGAGAAATCCTTGTTACCAGGTACAAGCCCCGGAAGTGAAAATTGACGCTATGTGATTCATTTCACTAGTTTCAATCCCACTTCTTCACCCCTATGAACATCATCTGATGAAATGAGTGCTAAGTGGACTATTCAAAGTTCATGAGAAATTAGTCAGTTATGACTACCTCTCATGGAAATGGTCATACATGAATAACTTACTTAATGCAGTTGAATCCCCGAAAACACCTTAATACTTAAACCCTATTTCTATTTCATAAATAAAATAAATAAAAGTAGATTAAAATAAATATAATAATTATTAATTAATTATTATTTATTATAAACCATATAAGAAATATTTATTAATAATTATATATGAATTATTGATTTTAATAACCATTTTTATTTATAAATTCACTGGAATCCAATAAAAAACAAGTTAATAATATAGACTAACCATATTTCTTTTCCATAAATAAATCAATAACTATAATACTAAAAATAAAATTATAATATAATATTAACATATATGAAATTGCTCATTATCTATAAAAATAAAAAAATAAAAAAGAAGAAGAAGGGGAGAAATCAGGATAAAAGAGTTGGAATCCAACTCTTACTCAATTTCCACCCATAATCTCTATTGAGATTGATAGCATGTTTCTCAATCTCAATGGCCTCTTTAAGATTCCTATGGTAGAAATGATCAACCCTGGCAATGACCTTTGCATCCTCAATGTAAACATGGTGACTATATTTCTTTGCATGCTCTACAAGAGCTGATTAGCGAGATCAGTTGTGCCTTAAGTTTGCAACATGTTCTTGGATTATTTGTTTAATAGAGCGTTTGACCTCCCCAATGTAGGGAACCCCACAGGAACATGGGATTGAGTAGACTCCTTTCATGTCTTTGGGGCCAATAGGGTCTTTTACGGATGTAAGAGAATTTCTAATGGTATTAAGGGGCTTGAGAGTAGAGGAGACATTATTCTTATTCATAGTGTGGACAATCCTGTCAATGATCCCCTAGATAAATGAGAGTTACACCTTAGAGATTGGGCTATCACTAGGAGGCTTAACCCTCGATGCTTTATGGGCTCTTTGGAAAGCCTTGAGGCCTTGATATCTGCTATAGCCATTATTTTTAAAAACTTTAAGAAGATTGGGATGTTCCTCTTCTAGGTGCATCTCATCCGAAATTCTTAAAGCACGGGTGGCTAGAGTACTAAGAACCCAAAATTTTCGCACCAGAAAATTATGAGAACTAGAATGAATATATTGTTCTATGTGATTTTTCATGCAAAAGACTCTGTGAGAAATACAACCATCATTCATTCTAGACAGAAGGATGTCCAAGAAAGGAACACAACCATTCACCTTAACCTCCATTGTGATGTTGATGGAGTTTGATTGAGAATTAAGATGGTTAAGAAACAAATCCAAATTTTTGTGACCCTGAGGCCAAACGACACAAGTATCATCAATGAAACTCTTCCATGTTTTAGGGCAAAATGGAGCTGAGGCTAAGGCCTTAGTCTCAAAATCTTCCGAGAATAAGTTAGCAACTATAGGAAAAGGAGGAGAAGCCATTGCCACCCCACAAGTTTTCTCAAAGAACTCACGTTAAAAACTAAAGAAAGAAGAGGTGAGGAAGACGTCAAATAATTTGGAAATGTCATTGTTACTGATCTTATTTATGACATCAATGACCTCTTGAATAGGAATAGAGGTATAAAGGGAAACAATATCAAAACTCACCAACAAATCACTAGTCTCCAATCTAATATCCTTCAATTATTTTACAAAGGGGAGGGAGTAATTAACAAAGGAATCAGTGTCACCAACAAAAGGGTTGAGTCTCTGAGCTAAATTCTCACTAAATTCTTAGGTCATACTCTACCCCCTCTAAGTATATGAATGCATACATACTCTACACCCTCTTGTTTTGAACTTACGACCTTTGTCTAGTTTTGAACCTATAACCTTTTAGGAGGAAAGACATGCTCTTAACCATTAGCCCACTCATTATCTACCAATTAATGGAAAAGCT
Source organism: Pinus taeda (assembly GCA_000404065.3). Classification (NCBI taxonomy): domain Eukaryota; kingdom Viridiplantae; phylum Streptophyta; class Pinopsida; order Pinales; family Pinaceae; genus Pinus; species Pinus taeda. Next base: position 105,526 of record APFE031618387.1, on the reverse strand, counting down.
ATCATATACTTTTTCATTCATTGATTGACACGTCTAAATGCATAACTGAACATGGATGGCTTCTCTACCACCAAACAAACCTTATTAACTTTTAGAAGAACATTAAATAAATATTTTTTTTTAAATATATTCCATATTTTTATTATTCACATCTCCTCGACTACAATATTAACCAATCAGTGTTCTAGTACATGTTTCTTCGCATACCTTTGATCCTGTTTAAATAATGGAATTAATGATGCTTAACACTATGATTAAATTAACATTTGATGTGGATAGATCTTTATTTATAGTATTGGGTGCTTTTTATTTAAGGAAAGAAATAGACCAAAGGTTCTCATGGTTATTTAGAAATAAATTTATTACAATAATATTTTGGATCAAGAAATTAATTTATTCACAACGTGTTGATCAATAAATTTATTTATTTTGCAAAATTTTTCTCACAATGAGTCTTGACCTTTCTTTTGCTAAAATAATATGCATAGATTTTTGAATTAAAAACATTTCAATTAGAAATGGCATTAAAAGATTGGATATGTATTTACTAGTTGTTATTATTATAATGGTAGTTATGAGGGTAAGTAATTATTTAAGACATAGTCTAATAGAGGAAATAGTTTTTTGGGTTAAAATATGGTAATACGATTTCGAGTAGGATTGTAATTTCTTCTTGTTTAAAATACAATTTTGAAAGCATAAATGGATTCAGTGCCCTAAAAAGTCCATGCAGCAATCAACTTTGTAGATTAAACAAATTAAACTTATGATTCTTAAAAATTTGTATCACATTTTGGGAAATATTGACCAAAAAAGGATCCGAGAAAAAGGGCCATTTGGTCTTCTAGTTAGACTATGCAATTATTTAAAAGAAAACAAATTACTGAGAGGTGAATAAGTTGGTAAGTGGATGAACATAGTTATTATTAAATTAAAAATAGTAAAATTTTTAAAATATAAAATATAATTTAAATAGGTTTAATAATTAAGAATATGTGTTTAATTTAATTATTAGTTCGACAAGTATTTTGGAGTTGATAAGACCAAATTTAGTGTTCAAATTAGGTGATTAGGGTTTTCTAAAGATGGTGTATGACTTGCAACATCTGTTCCCTTGACCTTCTCAGCATCTATCATAGAAATTGTTGTAGATGGAGGGCATGGTGGATTACTCTCCTTGCCAGCTAGAAGGTTATGGTGTGGGCCCAATGCGCAAACTCTCATTAAGGAAAATAACATGGGTTCACTGTCTTCAGAGTTGTCAATGGCCTAGGTGCTCAGGCTCCATTTGACCAATAGGATGAGAGCACTAACATCACACATTGATCTTCTTCATCATGGCACATGTTCTAGATAGGGTACACTCTCCCACTTTATCTTATACAAATACATGCACCTCCCATTGTTTATCATCCTCCTCTGTTGGTGATTGGAATTCACCATGCTCACCTTTGGATTTACCAGCCTTTAGGCTAATGGAAATCCTGAACCTATCCCTCTCCACCACCTACATTCCCTATCACTCTCCCACCTACCCTCATCCTAGTTTCCTATGTAATTTCTTCCTGCCAAATATGCACCACAGTGGAAAGACACCTTCTCATCCAACTTCCACTTTGGGCTCCCCTGTCAAGGCTGCCCCCAAAAAAACACATCAAGAAGAAAGTAAACAAACCTATAATGGTACTAGGTATAAATGTGGAGCTCAACAAAAGTAGTAAATCATAGAAACAACTTGCAATGGGAAGGTTCACAAGTAAGTTCATGTGTATGGCAGTGCTACATGGACGAACTCAGCAAATTTTCAAATCTCATCTAGGATATGTGCCTTGTTATATGATACTAGAAAAGGGATGGCTAGGTTGGATCACCTCCTTGGAGTAATATGTGAAAAAAAATCTACAAGGAAAATGTTTTAAAAATGTGGAATAATCTGTTTAGTGTTTTGATTAAACACAACATTTTGGACTTCTATGTGAGTCCATCTTTAGGGGAATACCCAGATTCTTGAGAAGATTGGAGTGGATTAGGGTAAGGAAATAGTAAGGATATATATAATGATTGACGTGGGGAATGTTCTGGTGTTAGTTAGCAGAATTTTGGTTATGCTCGTTAATACAATTTTCTAGGGTTATTTAAGGGATAAATTTATTTAATGAGATTATTATTATTATTCTATGTTAATATGACTATTATTAATGATTTGTCAATAATATTTTTTTTAATTGATTATTTATTAATTCTATCATTACTTATTATCATAACAATTATATATAATTAATTATGATATGGGTTGTTGTTTATAATAATAATAACTTATATCATAATAACTTTTTTTTTTTATCATAACTTTTTTATTATTAAATTTATTATATATAATCTTTATTAATAATGTAAAATCATTATGAATTGAAATAATTAATTTACGTTAATATGATTATAAATTTTAAGTTAATGTTTTTTTTTTTGATTTGTTGTTATGAGTGGTATGATTTATTAAACGTTTCCAGGTATTATTGATGATAAGGCCTTCATCGCAGTTCATATCGTTTTTTATTTTTTGGTTTTAGGCAATGCTCTTGCTCAATGACAAGTCTAGCTTCTTCCATACAAATGTAGTGTGAGGAGGAGAAAGCATGTTTTGCAAGAGAAAATTTTGATGTTTTGTTCCTATATATGTTATCCACATGCTTTTTAAGCCTAATGTTTAACAATCTACCGGTTTCGCCTATGGATTGTTTTCCAAAAGAGCAAGTGACTATGTAAACCCCTTTCTGTAGTCTAGGGTTTATAGGGTCCTTTATGAGTCTACGATTTTCCTAATAGCGTTAGGGGGAGTGAATGAAATACTGATGTTGTGTTTATTTAGGATCTTGAAATTTTATTTCTAGTTCCTTTTATGTATGGTAAAGTGATTTTAGGAATGTCAAAGGTTTTCTTCACATTATTTTTATTTAGGGTTTGATGGATGGTTTTATTAATGATGTTTTTATTATATCCATTATGTTCAAAGACTTATCGGAGGTGGTTTAGTTCATGTTTTAGGTGCTCTAGGTCAGAAATTCTAGAAGCTCTTGTAGATAGGGTTTTAATAATTCCATATTTTTGCTTGGGATGGTGATGAGAGTTTGTGTGAAGGTATCATTTAGTGTGGGTTTTCTTTCTATAAAATTTGGAGCTAAGCTTCCCAACTCCTTTGGGTAAGAGGATGTCAAGAAAGGGTAATTGGTTATCCTTTTCTACTTCAATGGTGAATTTAATGTAATTTGAGAGACTATTAATGTGAGTTAAATATTCTTCAAGCTTGTCTTTACCATGATTCCATTGTGCAAAAACATCATCGACAAATATTTTCCATTATTTTGGGGAATAAGGAAAGAATTTGAGGGATTCTTGTTCAAAATGATCCATGCATATGTTCACAATTATAGGAGATAGAGGTGAGGCCATTGCTACTCCATGAGTTTGTACATTTTTTTCCTTTAAAGCTAAAATAAGATGATTTTAAGCATGGTTTTAGGAGATCTATAGTTTCACTATCAGTGATTGATTACATAACATCGATGGCTTCATCCATTAGTATCAAGTGTATAAGTAAACAATGTCAAAACTTACCATGAGATATTTGTCTTTCCTTTCAAGGTTTTTGGTCCATTGAACGAATGATGTAGTGTTTTTTATATAGGATGATGTGTTTCTTGATAAGGGACATAACTTTCTAGCAAGGTATTGTGAAAGGAGGTAGGTGGGTGAACCTATGGTATTAACTATGGGTCTTCATGGGATGCCCTCTTTATGAAATTTGCGAGCACCATATATTCTAGGAGTGATGGAGCTAGTAGGGGTGATTCTCTTTTTTGTAATATTTTTTTAGAGATGAATGTTTTATTTTCTTGGTGACATCCCTAATAATTTTAGTGCTAGGGTATTTATCTAATATTTTATAGCATCCACTATTGTTTATGTGATCTTCCATTTTTATGTCGTATTCAGATATGTTCATAATTATAGTTGCATTTCCTTTGTCTACTTTTAAGATAATTATGTCTTTGTTCTTTTCCATGTTATTTAGGGCTATTTTTTCTTCTTTAGTTATGTTGCATGATGGTAGTTTGGAATTTCTAAGAATTTTTGCAATGTCTTGTCTTATTTCTTTGGCTTCGGTTAGATTAAAATCCTTTAAGACTACTTCTATGTTATTGATTATACCATCAACATGGATTTTATTAGGAGTGACGATGAAATTAAGACCCTTATGAAGAATGGATTGGGAAGTGTGGTCCAAGACTATGCTTGAAAGGTTGATAATTGTGGTTTTATTGAATCCTTATCTTTGAGAGTTTGCTAGCAAATGATTTTCATGAATTTTTTAGATTTATTTTTCTTGGGGGTGGGTGTTATAATTAGGAGTGAAGACATGTATTGTTGCAGCATTCCTCTCGATGTTAAAGTCATTGTGAGTGTGTTCTAGAGTGATGTCATCTCGAGAGGGATTGGGTTTATTCTCCTTGTTAAGAAATGGTCCTTAGACTTTGATGCTGACTTGGAGAAGGTTGTCATAATTCCTAATTGGATCCACCACCTTGGATTGTTGCTCATCTTTTGGTCTAAGGATGAATTTATGGAAATCTGCAACACAATGGGTTTCTTTTACAAGATTAATATGTCTTTCAAATAAATAGAGTAAATGGGTATGGAAATAATATTGGTTAGTATAAATGTCACCTGTACCTTTCCATATTCAATTCTTATCAACTCTAGAACTCTAAGTCGTCATCAAATATTAGACTATGAAGGAATTCCATTCAAATGCGACCACTATCACGCACATGGGTGCTTAAGAAAAGATTGTGTGTTGGGAAAATCCTCCAATAAAAATGGGTGAGGAATAACTCCCTCTACTCAATCTCTCTTCTTACATCCCTTGCAGTGACCTCAGCTTAGGATGCTCCTCAACAAAGCTCCCCTCCATATCAAGAACCCCAGAGGATACACCCCTTCAAGGAGTAGAACAAGTACTTCAATTGCACACTTTGAAACTTGTCTTGACCCAAGGACTTTTGACCTTAAATATTTTAGAGGGGCCTCCCTCATGTATGCATGGTCCCCTTCCTCAAGCTCTTTCTAAGTTTAAATTTTCTTGGAGTTCTTTCTTTACATTTCCCCTTCCTCCCTAGTATGGTCTTGCTTCAAATTTGGTCACTCTCATCAATCTCTCCTTTCCTATATTATCCCCTATTTCCTCCTTCTTCCCCACCCCCTTACCCCTTCTTCTCCCCTTGCCTTAGTTGATTTTATTTCTACATAATGACCCTCTCCTCCCCCGCACATTACAATTTGTACTCTTGATCTCTTCTCAAAATTGTTTTGGTTCTTCCTCTACTAAACCGAGGAGGTGGACTTGGAACTCTTTGATACAAACCCTAAAAACCTCTGATTAGAGGTAGGAAATCCTTCCTATATTTATCCCAAAAGAAAGCCAACTCATAAATTCATTCTAAAAATAAAACACTAATATTAAGGACCATTAGAGCTTTAGGCCCCTTTGTGAATACCAAATAAAAATATTCTCATTAAAATGTAGGGGTCTTGTTAGCCCCTCCAAAATTTTTGGAATGTAATGACCAATCAAGATAAACTATTTGCATATCATTTTCCTCCAATAATCCAATATAGAAGGATACAAGGAAACACATCTTCTTAAAACTACTCTTCCACACTGAGATTTTGTTGTAAATGATGCCATGGGTAGGTCAGGAGGGATTGCCATAGGATGGCATAGTTGGTTCATTCATCTCATTTATATGTCATCCCTTTGCACTAGAATTTATTCTTATTTTTAGGCCTTGGATCTTGATTTGTATTTACACTGTTTTAACCTCTACCTGTCCTACTCTGACATAAAGGATTTTTGGCATTCCTTTACTCAGGTGCATTATGTGGATTTGGGAAACACCATTATTGGGGGAGATCTAACTTTCTCTTTTGGGGCTTTGGAAGTGTAGGGATATTTGACCATAGTTAATCCCTCTTTGACTTCCTCATTGATCCATTTTATGGAACTGACCTTTGTGGCATCCTTCTAACAAAGATTCAACCTACATCCACAAATAATCAATTTGGATCTACTTGTGGGTTACTTTTAGAGGGGACTCAAATCATAATCGTATCCTTCTTGACATGGAACCTTTTCCCTCTAAACCCATTGACCTTTGAAGTTGAATCCATCTTGGTTCAAATATCCTTCCTTACATGAAGTCGTAAAAAAACAATGGGTTTCCTCCTCTTCAACCCATTTAGAATATCCAGTTATTCAGTTCTAGGAAAACCTCGAAAGAGAAAAACAAGCCACCTCTCAGTGGGAAAAGATAAAAAAGTAAAAGGACAAAAGAAACTTGGCTACTATCAAATCAAAAATGAAAGACACCTTTGATCAAGATCCCTTAGTGGAGGTGTCTCCTTCCCACAGAGAGGACATGAAATCCATAGAGGAACAAAGGACAAAAAATCTCTTACACTAAGAAATAAAATGGAGAATGAAAAGTAGGGAACTCCAACTACAAGTGGGCAATGGAAATACTAAATACTTTTACAAAATTCCCAATCATCAAAAATCTATTAATACTATTTGGGGAATTAATAAAGGTGATGGATATATAGCCACATCGTTCTAGGATATTTCTACCAAGTGATATAAGTACTTAAAATACATTATCTTTCAAGATAATCGAGCAATTATTGGTCACATTCTAGAAATAGCTAGGCTCTTCCCTAGATTTTTCAATCAAGAAGGAAATGATTCCTTAGCAAATGAAGTCACTAAGCTAAAGCTTGACAAGGTCCTTCACACTTTTCAAAAGGGCAAGAGCCCAGAGCTATACAACCTTCCCATTGAATTCTATCTATAATATAATGACTTCTTAAGGGAGGATCTCCTCTCAGTAGTTTAATTCTCTGGGACCTCTAGACAAATTCTTGTTTCTCTGCACAACTTATTTGATCTCTTCAAACATATTTCCCTTTGTAATATTATATACGATATCATATCCAATATCATATCTCTTCACCTAAAGGATGTCCTTTCAAATAATATTTCATTGGAGAAATTTGGTTTTCTTGAAGGGCATCATATTCATGAAGCCACTAACCTAGCTCAAGATGTTTTTGACTCTATTCTTATAAAAGGGTAATGAACTCTCCTTTATAAAGTGGACCTTTCCAAAACCTTCGACTAATTCAACCAAATCTACATTAGGCTCCTTCTTATTCACCTTAGGTTGTACCATTCCTTTGTCACTTGGATTATGAATTGCAATAGTTCACCATCATACACTCTTCTTATGAATGGAGATTCTTCTCTTTTTTTCCAAGGATAAATATACCTATTACAAGGTTTCCCTTTATCGCCACTCTTTTCCCTCCTCATTGTGGAAAGCTTTAACAAACTAATTTCAAATGCCAAGGTTATAGGAAGTTTCAAAGGAACCTTTGTTGCCCCAAACTATTTTTCCATTCATATGCTCTTCATATATGACATTCTATTTATTTTCATATGCTTGATTAGACCATTGGAACACATTAAAATCCCTCTTGTACATTTTCACTCTTTCTAAAAGAATGATCAAAAACCACTCAAAATCCAACATCATAAGCTAGGGGTCATATGGAAGGGACAAAGCCCACTTGAAAGATCACTTCTCCTCTGCAATATATGAAATAAATAAAGGAGAAAAGTTCTTGGGATTCATCCTAAAGCCAAATTGTTACCAGAAATTTGATTGGAGATGACTCCTTGAAAAGGTAGAGAAAAGAATTATAACCTAGTGTAATAAATGATTATTTAGGGTTGGTAGGCTAGTTCGATTCAAGTCAGTTATTGAATCCATCCTGATAAATTAGGTTTCATTGACCTGGATCCAAACTAGCATAATTCACAAGATCAAGTAGTTGTCCCTAATTTTATATGGTTAAGGAAGGAGGGAAAAAATGAGCTATTTCCCCCGTATCTTGGAACTCCATTTCTCTACCACAAGCTTAGGGTGGTTGATGTCTAAATAATTTGGGATGTTTTTCAAGAACATTAGTAGCAAAAGGAGTGTGGAAACTTATACAAGGTGAGAACCCATAGTCCTTAATCATTCAAATGAAATATATCATACCTCTATCCACTCTAGTTTGGATTCAATCCCCATAGAAAAAAATCACAAATGTGTATATAATATGGAAATATATTATAAAATATTTTTCTCTTGTTGGTTCACATCTTAGTTGGAAAGAAGGAAATGGAACTAAAATTCTACTTAGAAATGTGTTGGAAAAACAGAGACGGGGTGAGATAATATTTCACTTCAAATGAATAATTTTAATCCCTAGAGAATTAATCAACATTAACATCATATCAAACATAAATTGTTAACAACACCATTCAAAAATGCATAATATCAAAGACAATAGACACAAGATTTTTAGGTGGAAACCCTTATGAGAGAAAAACCATCAAACACATTTAATATAGGTATTTAATGATTACATGAATAGCAAGTGCCAACTTCCAAGATTTTTAGCTTAAATTGAAGGAGGCTCCAAACCCCTCGTTTATAGGTTCCAACTTGAGGGAAGCTCCAACTCCCTGATTTACGATCTTTGATAGGAAGGATGCTCTAGTGCCCTGGTTTACCATCTCCAATTGGAAGGACACTTTAATGCTTTGGTTTTATCAACTCTGACTAAAAGGATGCTCTAAAACCTTGCGTTGACTCAAACTTGCCACAACACTACCCTACCACCATGATTTTTTCTCAAGATCCAACCAAAATCAAACCCTAATCTTTTCCTTGCACCACCCTACCATCCTACTCAGCAAGCTACCACTTTCCCTTAAGGCTCTAGCCTTTAGTTTACCACAGTGAATGATATTTAGCAATTTTAAGACCAGATCCATCTATGCTTAGTAACAATACAAAAACAAATTACAATACAATCTTTTGTCAAAGGATCAAACCCTAGTAGCATACAATATTTCAAATCCACTATCACAATCAAATTTCTTCTACTCAACCTCAATACGAAACCCTATCGAGAAAATGTACTAGCACCCAACAGTCTTTTCTCAATAGACCTCAACAAAGTCATCTTCTTTGTTCTCTTCAATCACATTAAGTTGTTAAATCCTAACAATAATATGCATGCATCATAGGGAAGATAACGCTTCTAGTATCAATAACAATAACTATGCTTTCTCAACAAATCTCAACAAAATTTCAATAAATATCTTAACCCTAGTAGCAAACATAATGCATCGACCATCCATATAGATCCTTGTGATAGTACAAAAATTTAATATCAATATACTGAGCATTATAATGCCTATAAAATAATAATTATATCTAGTGTAACAATGATACACAGATAGACCACTTCAACCCAGGTAGAAAATATTGTCTTCTGATCTCAGATCATATGAACAATATCATTATCCCTTCACAAATTCCTTTCCACAACAACCCACACTCAGTTTCACTAACAATTTGGCACATGAAAAATAGATATACTAAGGTATATTACTCATCTCAAGGACCTATATCATCTTATCAGAGTTGTAAGAGCCTAACATAAACAAGTCATGATTTTGTTTTGTTATAATTAAGGTTCTGATTGTAATACCATGGATGTTTCCTTCAACATGGGCCTTATATGGGACTGGTTCAATGGTGTCCCTCAATATTGACTTCATATGTCATATTGTTATAGATTGTATTGTCTTCAATGACTATCAAGATTGGGCCTGAACTACAATAAACATGTCCTTCGAAAATTCCTTGTAACTCCTTCTAAAATGGCTCGTAATATAAGGAATGAAAGTCTATCAAATATCAAAATAGCCTAAATCGATTCTAAATGGAGCACCAAGTTTTCGTTAGAAATGTTTTTAAGTTGATCTCACACATTCAAAATTCAATACATCAACTTAATACAAATTCAAACAATTTTCACGTGATAGTGTTTCTCATTCAAATCATACTTCATACCTCAAGTTTTTCCACTGTCTACTTGATGATTCCATTAATCAACTTCAAATTTCTATTAGGTATACTGTTCAATGGATTTGAGAGCTACTTCTAATCAATGGCTTTCAATTTATACCAAAACACTGATTACAAATCACTAAACACCTTCAACATTTTCAGCCAATTAGTGCCAACACAACATTAACATGACAAGATGTAAGTCTGGATTAAACTATAACTATCCGCATTCTTCAATAATTATGCCCCATGTGGTCTGCCTTTTTTTCCCTTGGAGATGATATATTAGGGCTAAAAATCTTCCACAATAGTTTTTTGAGAATAGGCTCGAATTAGGGCACTACAATATGTTTCATATTAGTTACAATTAGTTTGCAAGAAGGCCTAAGGGGATAGAACTTAAACGAGCCCTTGCAATAAGCTCGGATCATTACCGAAAAAAATACCTCTCAAGCCTAGATATTATCCATCATCCATCTAACAGAGGAGACCCAAAACCAACAGAGTATGCCTCAGTAAAGCTATAGATCAAATGTATTTCAGTTCAACACAAGGTTTGAGCCTCATGATGACAGTTTTAAAAGGTTGAGAACTTCAGATAAATATCTTAGGAACCAATGATTATTTTCCTTCATATGATCAATAAGAGAAGCCACATAACTTTAAATTCTAAGCCTCAAGAAAAAGTATGATACATGGCTCAGATAAATAAAGGGTGAACCACTTCACATATTTGTGAAACAAGCTTATGTTCTAGGGCTGAGTAGGCCTTAGGATGATGATTAGATTGACAACCAAAAAAAATCTTAGATGAGTGCGATAAGCCCTAGAATATTCCATAACAAACCTCATGAATGATTGAAGTTAGGGCTTATAATAAAGGTGAATTTTGTCACAAGGAAACTCTCATTAGCCACAACAAACAGTATCATAAACTAGTGCAAAATAGCCCTTAATAACATCATCAAAGCCAAAATGAGTGTCATAATCCTCTATTATAGATATGCTATAACATGCTTTAATATGTTCCTTAGGAATTCCACAATACACATAGTCAAGTACATGTATCTGAACTAGGTTTCAAAATACCTCAAATTGAATTAGTCTAGGGCTGAGATGGACAATGAAATAGCTTCAAATGTTACTGAACTAATTTCCCACATGGCTAAGTATACATAGAATTAGATCAAGGTTTTAATAATGTTTATCCCTACTTAGAGGTCTGACTAACCTTAGATGGCCTCAAAAAATGCCTATGTCCCAACAAAACAGTAGTAGACCAAAAAATAAAATTTAGATGCCCAATAGAACTTGACCTATGTCTCTTGATTTGTGTGAAAAAGAAAGCCTCGGAAAATCACAGATATGTATCAAATTGAGTGCATGAGTTGTGTGCCAAAGTTGATTGAAAATGGACCCTATTTATAGAGGTTGAGGGCACTTCTAGAGAGGATAGTTTACTTGACCAAATGAGGTAGATGGCTTGAAATTTTCAATTTCAAAAACAATTTTTGGAGCCAACGCCTAGTAGTAGCTCTAGGTCTTCAACTTTCCTCAAACACTACACAAACAAGCCTTAAACATCACTGTCATGCTCCTATCTTCGTCGAACTTGAATGTCTATCTTCCCACACTAGACCGAACTTGAAATAACCCTCAAACAGATCTGGCTTACCCTTAAACAATCATGTACCCAATCCATACTCTTATACAACAATTTGGCCTTCAATCACAGGACTCTCCCACACTGTCTACACATATTATCCATGTTGTCCCAAGTCCTCTCTAGTTGTAGCTAGGCTTGTCCAAAATTAGAGCTAACTTTTGATGAATGTTTCACACCAAATTGGATGTTAAAAAAATATGTTATCACCCTACTTTTATAGAAATAATGAGGGGCTTTACTGAATTATAAAGATAATATTGGAATTATTTACACCAAATCTACATGACTTGACAACCAATAATTCATTTTTCAACTTCAAAAATTAATTTCTATCTAACGCCTGTTAGAGTCGGTCTTGTCAGTCCTCCGTCAGAGATAAAAACTCTTTCCGCATCCCATTTTTAGGTGTCTCACTCCATTCACTCAGCTGCATTCCACTAGGGGCATGCCATAATCTAATGGAAAAGGTAATGTTAGTCATTTCCCCTCATGTCTGGCACCTGTTGGCTTAGGTCTTTTGTCAATGTTTACTAAAGTCCATGAAAGTCAATGTTCGATCTTTAATGGACGAGACTCATTTTCAGTCATTAGGTCTAGGGATTATTCAATTTGGTCTTCAACAATGTCAAATAAAGCCATGCAAGTTAGAGAAAGGTCCTTACAAAGTTATGATTTAAAGATTTTGATCGTCATGTTGACAGATTACAACTGCTCTTCAAAACTTTGTTTTGAAGAAAAGTTAAACAATGTGTCATTTGAGATAATTTTCAAAAATTTTCCGGTAGATCTCTTCAAGCGCAGTCATGGTTTCCTTGGCCAAATGTCATGTCAACAACCCCTGCAAAAAGTGCCAAAAAATTTCATCATTTTAGCTAAAAATTCAAAGGGAAAAGTGAAATACAGAGTTGCATTAAATCAGGGAAAAGTGTGAAAACAAACATTAGCAAAGTGGGTTTTGAAGAAAAAAAAAATCAAACCCATGACTCCAAAGGCCTTTATATAGATTTATCACAAGAAACAATTCCATTTTGCATACCAAGGTTAGAGAGAAACATTGCAAAGTGATTGTGAAGAGTTAGCACGCGTTTTACGAGAGGTTGGAGTCGTTTTCAAGGGCGCGGCGTACATAGAGAGCGCGGCGCACAGGGAGCAACTCCATAGTGATGAAACTACACAGACATGGCACACACACAGAGTGTGGCACACTAGGTTTGCTGCGCAGTGCACACCCGTAAAGGCCCGGTCTTGCTCCCAATTGCATCAAATCATCTTTGAATCCCTTCCAACTAACAGGTAGGGTTGACATCTCGGTTGCTCATATATTTTTGTGACTATGATGGTGGTGTATGGCCATCTATAGTTGGAATAAAAATTCCTAAACCCTACCACTTGAAATCATCAAAGCCATTGCTATTAGGGTTGTAAATTTGTTTTGTTGCTACCAAGGTTCCTCCCTCCCCTTTCACCTCTCATTTATCACCTTCTTTCCATTGTTCCCTTCGCCCTATCCCATTTTTCCCTATTTTCCCTACCCTAAAACATTACTAAACCCGTATTCCCTATCCCCTCCACTCATTTGTCAAGTATAAAACCCCAAATCCTACCTTATAAAATCCCCAACCCCCCTACATGTCCCTAAACAAAATTTTCCCCCATAACCCCTAATCCCATCATATTAGTCCCCTTCCTAATGTTGGGTTGTGTTATATTCTTTCCACGACTAACCGACGTAGTGAAGTGGGGGGTTAGAGGGGGCGCGGAGCCGCCCCTTCG